>OZ010792.1:166423658-166671158 GCA_963932465.1 Maratus speciosus
GAAATGTATGAGTCTGTTGAAAAAGTGAGGTTAATGAAACTTTATAAAGAAGAAAGAGTGTAATGGGCTAAAAAATGTTATCTTTTGGGACAAGAAATTGATACAAGTGATAATTTCAGTTGAAAAAAAAGTAATCTTGACGGTCCGAATGGTTATAAACACTATTGGCATGATTTTAGGAAGAAACCGAAACAATGCTTCAGTCGACAAATGGGGGAAGAATCAGTAATCGTTTGGATATCGTTTATTCATGATGGATTGTGCGATTTAACCCGAATTTCGGGACGTACGAACTGTGCGCAGTATCAGACTATGTTATATGATCATTTGGTACTATTTTTAGGTGGTTCTAACAGGATGTTTTAGCAGAACAATGCTTCTTACCATGCGTTTAAATCCACCCAGCAATGGTTTGTAAAAGAAAAAAAAATCATGTGTTTTGTCTTGGATAAGTCAAAGTCCAGACTTGAACCCTATGGAAAATCTTTGGGGCATATTAAGTTGCAAAGTATATGCTAATAATAAACAGTTTTTATCTGCCAATGAACTAGAAGTAGCCATTGTAAAAGAATTGCACAATATTTCTGAATCTGTACTTACACTTGGTCGCTTCTATGAAAAACAAAGTGTTTGAGGTTATAAGGAAAATGGAGGTCCAATATCATGTTAATTTACATGTTATTTTTGTTTTTAGACAAGTGGTCTTATAATTTGTTAACAGTGTATCTTTCAATTATTGCTTATATTTTTGTTAACATACTTTCTTATTGCATTATTCAAAATTATAGCAAACTAATTTTAATAAATATATTGTATTTAGATATCTCCTGTGTTTAAACTATAAATTAGAGCCTTTATTTGCTTCATAACTTTCAAAATCAAAGTGGTCTTATAATTTCTTAACTCACTAGGGGGCTCTGCCCCTTACGAGCTAAGCTCGTCAACCCCCGTTCAGACACCGCAGACTCTAACAGCACGCTAATTTGATCGCCTTTAAAAAGATTTCGGAAGATTGAATTATAATTTGAATCTGACAATTATAATATGACGTAATTTTCACCAAACTTTTCTTTCTCTTTTTAATATTCACGTCAAAATACTTTTGATAGAAAAGAAATATTATGATCATCTTAAAATGTCAAGTTAATGTCTCGCGCAATTTTTAAATTAAAACTGTTTTGGAATATTATTTTTTGTTCATTTTACGTAATAAGTGCAATATGACGTAAATTCTCCTATTTAGGACTTCTAACGCATGTTACTGAATTTATTATTTTACAATATTCTTTCTCATTTAAAATTCACGCGTAACTATAGTTTTTATGACGTAATTTTCAATGAGTTCCTGCTTTTTATATTTTTTGTTTATAATAGTCACGTGTAAAATAATTTTTTTATTTGAAGCAAATATTACTGTTTGTGCTGTTTATACAGTTGGCAACAGTTTAAATTAATACAATTTTCTAAAATTTGTAAAAAAAATATCTCTCGAAATGCTGAAAATTTGAATTTAAAATAGAAATAAAACCTCGAAAAATTATTCAAATTAAAAAACTAACTGCAATCTGCACACCTGGAAATTCTGACGCATAAAATGATCTAAAAATGATTAAATTCCTATGTACAGTTTTTGCTCCCATAAAACTTTTTTAATGGAACGATTTTGTCCAACTCCTGCATTAAATATCTCTTAAAATAATTCTTTGATTTGAAAACTGTCTGCATCAGCGTGTTTATCGAACATTTTTCTATAATACTACCGATTTTCATATTCTTGTATGCAACAGTTTTTTTAATATTAACGAAGAAAGATCTCCGGTCACAAAAAATTCAAAACCGGCGGCGGCGGCGGTGACAGCGGTAGTTACTTTTTTTTAGAATAGAGAGACTCTATGTGTTTTTTCTATTTTTAAGGTTACGTATCACGTTAACACGGACTGCGATTCCGCAGTATACCATTGGGATTGAGATAATTGACATATAAAACCGAATACGGAGTACACAGTTTTCAGACTATTTATAAATTAGAATTTTTTCTTCTTTTTTCCCTCTTCTAACGGAATTTTAATAAGTTATTAAGACTACTTTATGTGGCACATAAAGAATATTGTAGGGTTTTTTTTTATCATAATTATTTCATTTCATCTGATAATGAAAAGGTTACTTGTAATTAAATTTTTAAATTACAAGTTATCTCATGTACAAAATCCTTCCATAACTTAAGCATATTTATTATTTCCACAATTAAATAATGACCATAAAATAATTGGTTATTTATTTTTTGCAAAACAATTTAATTTAGCATTTGTTCCTGAAGCAGTTTGTTTTTGAATTTTCTCACACATTTGCCTAATTAAGCTACCGGGTGTCCCAAAAAGGACTGACTGATTTTAAAATTCAATAACTTGTAAACGGTGACAGATATTTAAAAAATTCTTGCGGAAGGGTTATGCATAAGGTCAAAAGTTTTTTTACAGTGATTTTCAATTTTAGGTCGAATTACAAACAATAGATGGCGCTGTAAGCAATAGTCGCTAAATTCAGGCTCGATTTTTGGTGCTTCGTGGCCCGGATAATACATTTCCATCTCCTTTTTCCGCGTGGAACAAGATAAAGGACCAAAAA
This sequence comes from Maratus speciosus, assembly GCA_963932465.1. Classification (NCBI taxonomy): domain Eukaryota; kingdom Metazoa; phylum Arthropoda; class Arachnida; order Araneae; family Salticidae; genus Maratus; species Maratus speciosus. The sequence goes on from OZ010792.1 coordinate 166,426,284, forward strand.
TCGAGCCTGTATTTAGCGACTATTGCTTACAGCGCCATCTATTGTTTGTAATTCGAACTAAAATTGAAAATCACTGTAACAAAACTTTTGACTTTATGCATAACCATCCTGCAAGAATTTTTTAAATATCTGTCACCGTTTACAAGTTATTGAATTTTAAAATCAGTCAGTCCTTTTTGGGACACCCGGTATATTTTGTACGTTTTCTTAGTAAATACATTAATTGTTATTCCAAAAAATGCAACCTACTTAAATCAGTAATTTCTTTATTTGAATTACGTTGATAAATTATTTTTAATTATGCTAAATTGATATAGTTCCTGTTTTCAATTGTAATTTATAGTTTATTTTTTGTTTGTTTTTAGTTGTAATTTTGTTTGTAAAGAAGACTGCATGATTAAAGAAAATTGAATATACTCATTCCTTTAAGAATTAGGTGCTTAAAAGATTTTATAATTCTCTTCCTTCCCATGTCTTTGTAAAAACATATATCTAGCAAATGAATAATAATCTTAATTTTTTAATAAACTTTTCTAAAACGTATGTATTTATCTTTATTTTATAAACTATTTGATAATATTACACATCGTCAGAAAGGTATGCGCGAAGGAAAAAATAATGGAAAATTGAAAATATAAATTAAATTAGATTAAAAAAAAAAAAAAAAAATCATAACTTTTGGTAAGTAATAGAATTTGCTTAATACAGAAAACAAAATTGCAAATAAAATGCGATTGAGTTTAATTTAAAAAAAGTTTACAAATACGTTTTAGAAATATATTTTAATATCTTCACAAAAACATTTTTCGTATGAAATTGCAAAGACGACGGTAATTCTTTTATCAGACAGCCCTAGAACCTCTTTATGCTATCCGTGATCGTTTCTCAATAAGTTTTCTCACTCAGTCGTTTGTGTTGGCAAGCATAGTCGTGTGAGTTTTGAACCATCATGTGGCATTAAGTTGTAACGGTATTGTTTTTCACTTCGCTCCCTGATTCCTTATTGATTGCTCCTGATTCTAGTGCCCCTGCACGGTTTTGTTATCTTCTAGTAGAAATCTCCATATGTATGACGGCACTGCTCTAAAAGTCAATAAACTTGCAATAAAGAAGTGCAATTCTTTACATCAATTGGAGTTTGTCTTAATATACATCGTTAAAGCAATCTTTAAGTTTTTTCACTGTCACCTGTGCATGAAAAACTTTATCACATGTGCTAGCAGTGTTATGTTTGATTTCACAACTCTTTTGACCCTCTATAAAATAAAATAATCAAACATTTCATATATTTCAAACATTTTATACAGTTTGTTCCACATAAAAAATTTTTAAATAATTTATCAATCAACTTTTTATGATTTATTTCAAAACACTGGTAAGCAAAAAGAAATAAAGTTTGCCCTTTATCAAACCAGAAGAAAGCGGATAGGAAAATTGCAAAGAGAAAGTTTCTAACAATTTTTTCCCCCAAAACTTACGAAAAGCATCATTTTTCTTGTACTGTGTACAGCAGAAAGTGATAGTTTTCTTCAGAAAAAAGTGTTGCATGTCAAAGATATTCTGAAATGAAAACTAGTAAATATATTTTGAAGAGTATATAAGGCAGATTTTTATATTGTAATTTTATACATTTAGATGAAATCTAAACGTAAACCAATGTTATTTTTTAAGTTAGATAGTTTTTGTTAACGCATTCACGACGGGAAACGAGAATTTTCGTTTTCATTCAAAAAACATTACAGAACTAAGGGCGTGTCTTCTATATTACAGATAATTCACTTATATCGTGTTCATATTTTTTTAGATTGTAATCCATTTTATATTAAATTCGTAAATTTAATTATACTTACCGATGCATAAATTTGGAAAGTTTATCTATAACATCAATTTAAAACAGACTTTCAGAACAGGGAAGATCTTCTGCTGTTTGAAATTTCAGAATAAATAAAAAAAAAAAAAAATGTCGGCAATGTGTTACACGGTATTTCAGCTTAAAATAATCATTTACTTGAGTTAATTCTACTAAACATATCAAATTCGACGTAAAACAATAATGTAATGTCCTTCAGTGTCCTTCAGCAGCCAGTTAACCCTTTCAGGGGCACGAAGTAATAATGCTTGAATTTCTGTTTAATTACATATATATTATAAAGTACATATGTACTCCATGCCTTATTTGACGAATAAAAAAAATTCTGATGGGGGGATTTTTTTGTGGGTGGTGGCTAGACGTTCTAGCCACCGCGCACTTAGGTAACTTTTTTTACTTGACATCAGAAAACCAATATTCACATATTTAAGGAATACAAATTATAATTTTGCTATTAAAATGTAGTTAGGAGGACAAATTTTGATTTTGATTCATTATACAATATAAAATGCAATACTTACTAACTTTTTTTTTTTTTTAATAACAAATTAATTTACTCACAACGTATGCATACAATAATACAAAAAATTTTAAGATATTAAAACTGTTTAAAATTAGTTTGTAAACAATTTTTCATTAGTTATCATAAGAAAACATAAATTAACATATTTAAGGTATAAAAATTATAATTATGATATAAAAATATACTTATAATAATAAATTTTGGTATTGATCAATTATATAATATAAAATACAATAATTGCTTACCTTTTTCTTATAACGAAATAATCAACTGATAAATTATAGATAAAAGAATATAAGCATTTAAAAAATATTAAGTCTGTTTAAAATCAGTTTGTAAGCAGTTTAAAATCAAAGTTCAACACGTTTTATGAAAAGATATCTACTTTGCATGATATTTTTGAAAACAAGTATCCCCTGTTGATTGCATGCATAGTGGCACATTGCATTCTTTGCATAACCAACGCGATCGATGCACATCTTTTTTTGTGCTACAAAGAGCACATCTTCTATATAAGCCATTTTCCGTTTTAACAGGAATATGTTTTGCATATTCAGTTCGTTCATCTACAGGAATTTGTGGTTTGTGCTGTTTTACAGGAACAGATTTGGAACTTGAGGAACGTCTCTTTATGGGTTTTTTTGCACCGACTAATAAAAGTTCACGAATTATTTCACGCCTGAAACTTTTCATAGTTTCAAAATCACTGTTTTTTTCAAGAAGCATATTGTAAATGATATACGAATTTACAACTGTTGCATCTAAGAAGTGGAAAAAAAGTCTATGCCACCATTTATGACTCTTCCTATCAATTTCGTATAAGCTTTTCAGGTGATCAAACCTATCAACAAATCCCATGTTTTTATTGTAATCAATAATAGCTTGAGGGCATGATACCAGATTTATTTGACCATCCCTTTCTTTTCTCTCAACATTTGTAATGTTTGTTGCATTTTCCAAAGAAGATAATATGCATACACCTCGTTTATCTTTCCATCTAAGACAAATTATACCGTCTTCACTTGACGCCCAGTCAAAATCTCCCCTTGACAAGTCCTTTTCCGCCTTTAAGTTTTTCGGCAAATTTATCCTTGTCATGTTCACTGTTCCACAAGCGAATATGTTTTTTGTTTCTAAAAATTTGAATAAATTATAACTAGTAAAGTAGTTATCCATAAATAGTTTATGGTTGTTACCATATATTGGTTCACACAAAGTGCGAACAACTCTTTCTCCCAAATTCCTTTCTACAAGATTGCTAACCTTACCTGTGTAAACTTCAAACTGGCTAGCATATCCGCTTTCATTACAACGCATCCATACTTTATAGCCTCTCTTTATCGGCTTCTTAGGTAAATATTGTTTCAAAGAAGAACGTCCTTTGAATTTGACCATTGATTCGTCAATAGCTTGATTTTGAGAGGGCCTATATAATGAAAGAAACTTTTTTGATAAATGATTTAAAAATGGGCGTAGTTTGTATAACTTATCATAATTATCAGTTCCTTTTTTTGGTTGCAAAGAATTATCATTAATATGCAAATGGGACAAAATCCACCCGAAACGTTTTACTGACATTTGTTGCGATATACATTGATCATGCAAGTCGGGAGAGCTGGACCAATAATCTCTATAGCTTGGTAAACGTTTTATTCCCATGAGTAGATTTATTGCAATAAATCTTAAAAATTCATCAATATCTAATGCAGTGAAAGATTTTCCCAACTGTGTAGCATATAAATTTGATTGAAAGACTATATCTTCCAATAATTTCATGCTAATAAACATGAAAAATATTCCAAGTGGTGTTGGATTTTCAACATCTAGGATCTCAGTTGCAGGACCACTTTCTTCAATGAATTCTGGAACAGAGCGGCTTCTGAAATTTTTGCTCCAATTTACACCTCCTCTGGAACAACTAGGGCCTTCTAATTCATTGATTTGTTCATCTTCAGAACTAAAAGAAATTTCTTCTTGAGGTAAATTTTGAATATATTCTTCCTCACTATCACTGTTGTCAGACACAGCAGATTCATCATCTGAAGGTAATTCTTCAAATAGAGCAATAGCCTCATCTAACGATAAGCCTTTTCTAGGCATTATTGCTAATATATCAAATTATATCAATTTTAAGTATTTATAAAATGTATGAAATGAAAACAAGTAAATTAGAATGCTACAGAAATAAAATCTATCTCGAAAAAGCACGATATAAGAACGAGAGTGAAAGACAACCTCAGTCTGAGCTCTAAACAGAAAAACTGAACTGTTTTCTATAAAAGCCTCTTATCTCCTTGATTTTTCATTTTTTTTATTTACATCCCACCATTCCCCTTTGTTTATATTCACCACCCTTCAATAACACAAATTCTGCCTCTCTGTTTATCGCAAAGAGAAAGAAACGCAATTCCGTTCCCCAGCAGAACAATAATTTTCCTAAGAGGGCGGTGGCTAGACGTTCTAGCCACCACAGAATTACTCTCAAAAATCAAACTAAAATTATTTATCCTAGATTGTGTGTTACTCTAATGCATTGAAAAGGTCAATAACAGTATATATACGCTACCATAGTTTTTTTTATACATAAAGCAATTAAAGAAATTAAGAATAAATAAACTTCGAAAATTTTTCTCTCGACATGATCATTTCAAAAAATTTTTTCATATTATGTTTAAAAGCTGGGTTAGTGCTTCCATCTCTGTTTTCATTTTATAAGTATTGGCTGACTTTTCGTATAGGTGGTTAATCAATCCAGCCACTGCACTCCTAGAGAAAAATTTCTAAAGTTGGTGGATAGACGTCCTAGCCACCGCCCCTGAAAGGGTTAAACCACTTTCTAATTACTGCAGATTTTCTAAACATTTGCATTATATTTTGTCTCAATATCTAATTGAATATCCCCAATATCAATTTGTCAATAGAGCATAGGTATTGTCGCAGAAATTTTATCGAACGTTCCAACATTAAACACTGGTACAAAATCCCATATGTTTGCTGTAATGCAAATCTATTGCACATTTTTTTCAATTTTGAACCCAATTTTACTAAAACATTTGGTTTTTAATGCAACTATTACACGTCTTAAACTGTTATCTCTGCGATACTGGCATTTCATTGGAAACATTTCTTGTCATGGCATTATAATGGAAATATTTACGAAAGATACAATTTTTGGCGTACTATTGGAACACTATTGAATTATTGATATTATTATTATTAAGCAATGGTGTAAAACTAGATGATACTAAGTATCTATCAAGTCTTTTTAGTCTGTTCAATAATTTAGGCTTACATGCATCGCATTTTACCAAATATTTAAAGAAATTGTGGCTATAGAAAGTTGATTTAATATTGAATGTATGGAAAAGAAAAAATAGATTTTTCTGATAAAAGCTGGATGAATCTGGTAAAACATTATTATAATTTTTTTTATAAAATAACTCAAATTATAAACATTGATCATAATATCTCCTGATACACAAGGTCAGATACAAAAGAAAAAAAAATCATGAATTATTTTAGAGGGAACAAACAGGGTGGACACTGGTGTTTGAGGTGATTAGGTGCTAGTGCTTTTAATTCAGGGAAAATTTTAGGTAGATTACATAAATACCACCTACTCCAGTCTTTACCATGGTGCTACTTTTGAAAATTCCTTATTAAATTTTCATTATATCACCCCAGGCCATATATATATATATATATATATCATGGAAGACGGTAGTATTTCGAGTGACGCAGCCTTAAGCCTAGAATCGTATCGTATCGTATCGTTAAAATCGTATCATAGAATTCGTAGATGGCGGAACTCATATATACAGCTAACTCGACATCAAAGAAAATGCGAAAAGCCGCCTTTTAATAACTCAGCAGATATACGTCTTATTGTTCTGAATTTTCTAGAACAGTCTTATATCTGCAGTCCAATCGTATACTGAAATTTTTACATTTCTACGTGCAGTATATTTTGAGATCTAAATAGTCATTTTTAAAGTGAAAACGTTGGTATAATATCGAGGAAGTTCCTAATTTGAAAATCTCGAAAACGGTTCTAACGATTATTTTTAAATTGATACATAATATAAATGTGATTAAGGCGAGGTGAATAACACTATTCTTTTTTCTGGGAAAACTCTCGTTCGTTAAATAATTCGATTTTTTTTTCTCTCGAAAATGACACGGGCGATTTTTTAAAAATCAAATAAATATGTTTCAGATGAACCAAATAATAATTTACTTGTTTCCAGCAAGACTCTTGTTCGTTTTATAATGCGCATGAAAAATCGGACTATATTTCTTCGCCATTCTATGGAAATTTCACCGAAAATGCATGACACTGTATTCATACACATGCTTTCTTTTTAACCACTTTTGGGGAGAAAAATTTTGTCTTCCCACGGCTGAGTGGTTGAGGGCCATCGTCTACTGATCTTAACAGAGGCAGTTCGATACTCTCTAGTGCGTGTGAAGTTTTTTTTTTTTTTAAGTCTGTTAGTTGACCATTATTCTCAGTTCTTTTGTAATTTTTTAATTGCTATTAAGTTAAATAAAATTTCAATTATAATGACGCCAATTTGATGATGATTATTTCTTGGCAATTTTTCAACAATAAAAATATTACCATAAATTTTATAAATATATTTAATTTCAATCACTTTACAAAAAATATACATTAATAATTATTATTTGAATATAAATCACACGATCAGAAACGTAAAAAAATAATTCATTTCAGCTCTTCTTTTTATAATATCATTTTTTATTATTATGACGGTCAATCAATATATAATCACTGACATCCATAATATTATTATTATTATAATTATTATTTTCCTTGCATAAAAACTATTGTGATGTAATAATTATTTTATAATAAATAATTTAGTTGAAATGTTTTATTTATAAATAACAATGAAGTTTTACATAATAAGCATACCAGAATTTTGGTGTCGCCATCTTTTGACGCAATGAGGAATTTGCACACATGGGGGATTTGATCATTTATATATTTTTCTGATAGTTCCACATCCTCAGTTTTCAAAAATGTTCTCGAAAACGCGAAAAAAATATCTATACTATTAAATAATTAGTCCTAAAAGTAAGCTAAAATCACGTCGCTTCAAATCGGGGCATGACTTACTATGACGTCACAGTTCACGACAGGCAAGCGGAACGGAAAGAAAAGAGTTACTAAGCTTTGGAAATAAAGGTTCGAAATTTTTAAACTACTGATTTTACAAATTTGGTTCTTTCGCATCTGGATGTTATTTTGTACGTTGATTTATAAAATGTCTATTTGAAAAAAAAATGAACGCTAAGTTTATGAAAAAATCGATTTTTAAACTCATTAAAAGTCTTTTCACATAGAGAAAATTGACGGGATATTGTTAAAATTAGGAAAAATAAAGAACTGATCGCTTTTAAACTTTGACGTTGTTTTAACGCATAATAAAGATTTTATAAATTTAAGATGAGTTGATTTTTGGTGGTGGTGGTGTGTGTGTGTGTGTGGGGGGGTTCTCTTTTTTCCTTCAGATCAACTATTTATTGCGTTTTAAATGCGATTTTTCATTTAACACTCAAATAAATATTATTTTTTAACATTAGATATTTGAAAGAGTGGGAAATGCAGAGGGAGGGAAGGGTCATCCGGGGAGGAGCTATTTTCTAAATTTTGAGTACGCGCCTCATGTGACATATCGTTAGAAAGGTGTATGAAAACTTATTCATATTATGCACATCCGGTGCCCCTCCCCCCCGCCCACACTTCGTCCCCTGGGGGCACTTTTGTAAATTTTTAGGTTTTTTACAAGAATTTGCAGTGCGTGCGCAGCACGTGGTGCTATACGATGCCGCAGACAGCGGGGATGTGGTTCGCGGTTTTTTTTCAGATGATTTTTTTTTTTTTTTTTAAGATTATGCAGTACTGTCGAAGCACGCCTGCTACACGGTGTCATAGGCAGCGGGACCTAAAGTATTTTTATGTTGAAAAGTAAAAATTTAATATTAAAAATTTTTTGAGTAGTTTCAATATTTTTACGTTTTATAATATCTATTAAGACATGACAAAATATTGTTTCGAAATAAATCCTTTATTTTTTAAACCTAGTCCCTAACTTAATAAAAATGTACACTTACGCAATAAAATTTTTATTTACTTCCTAAATAAAAACTAACATATTTGTGTGTGTCATATCTTAGACGTTTCTACGTTTTACCTATTTAATCATCAATAAAATAGGGTTATTGCTTATTAATCTTTACAGATACAATATACGTATGAAATCTACTACAGAGTGTTTTGTTTGTTTTTAAATACGAATGAGTACATCATAAATATGAATGCCTTTTTTTTTCTTGAGTAACTATTTATCCAATCAATTAATGTTCTAAAATAGTAATATTTAAACAAAATCAAACATAAAGTTACTGAAAAATGATCTTCACAAGATCAAAGAGATGATGCATTAGATAAATTAGGATTTTTCTTGTCATCTCTCTTCATAGCTTTAGTCCATGATTTTCTAATGGCAGGGTCTTTTGGCACACTGAAAAACAACTTTTCGCTAGAAGTTACTGGTTGTATTAGTGCAGAGTGGTACAATACAGTACAGTAAAACCTCCTTAAAGCGACCATGTTTCATTCTAATAAAAATTGATCGTTTCAAGAGGTGGCTTCATAATGGAGGTCATGTTTAAATCTAGATTTTAATTGTTGAAAAAAAGTAGAAATAATGTTACTAGAATTTATTTTTCACATTAGGAAAAAATATAAAAATTTAAGTATCAAAATAAAAGTTAATTATATAAGTTAATTACTGCAGTGTTTAAAAATGAATATATTGACGATTGCTTTGGTTTTACGGTTTTATCTTTCATAACATTTATTTAAAGTCCTTTCAAAATTCAGTAAATAAATACAATTTTTTTTTTTTTTTTTTTTTTTTTTTGGACGGGAACAAATAAAGATATTTTCATTAATTTATCTATTTCTTTGAGAGTTTCCTAACTGAATAGGGTAGGGGAGTTTATTGATCGTCATTCTTAATTCGTCATCAGAGTTAACTTCATTGTCTAAAAAGGCATAAAGGGGTTTAAGCACTTAAAAGTTACCGGAATAATAATAAAAAAAAAATCTAAACTTATTTAGAAGTTTAAAGCCCCTCGGAATTATTTTTCTAATAAAACCTTCTTCAAGTGACAGGAAAAAACGGAATTTGTTTCCTTTTCTTCAAAGAAATTGGTCGCTCATGGAGAGAGGTCAGCTGGGATGGTCTCTGAACGGAAGTAAAATTAGTATTGAGCCTATGGGATTAAATTTCGTTCAATGAAAAACTGATCGTTCAGGGAGGTGGTCGCTTAATGGAGGTGATCGCTTAATGTAGGTGGTCGCACAGAGAGGTTTCACTGTATTTATAATATGACTTTGTGCTCTCAGTCATAATAATTTTAGAAACAGCAATATTTAAAATGAACAAGTTGAAAAGCGACACACGTAAAGAATAACAGTCGTTTGTTGTCATGAACTGTGACGTCAGATGTATTAGTATTATGGAGCGTTTTCGGGATACGGTAAATAGTGCGATATGAAAACAATCATAAATCAGTAATAAAAGCTCAAAATAAAAAAACATATGCAGGGTATCCTTCTTATTTTTTCATGTACTATTGTTTCGTGATAAAGTTAGAAAACGTGCAAATTCTCCATTGCGTACTACATTTTGTCTCTTATTCAGAAAAAAAAAGAAAAAACTAACGCTTTTCACCGCTTTGAAAGAATCTCTTGTGACTAGAGGTCTATTTCGCAAATATTAAGAAAATTACTGCATACAAAAATATTAAAATGGGTAGTATTATAGAGAAATGTTTGATAAAAACGTTGAAGTAGACAGTTTTTAAATCGAAGAATTATTTAAAGAGATATTTAATGTTAAATCTGGATAAAATTGTCTCATTAAAAAAGTCTCATAGGAAAAAAAATATATATACATGGGAATTTAATCATTTTCATTCAATTTAATCATTCAATAGAAACTCGAAGTTTGCAGAGTGCATTTATTATTTTTAACTTGCCTAATTTTTTGACGGTTTATTTCAATTTTAAATTAAAATTTTCAGAATTTCCAGAGATATTTTTTACATATTTTAGAAAAGGTTATTTTAAATTGTTGCCAATTGTTAAAACAGCGCAAAGAATAATATATCCTTTAAATTAAAAATTTATTCACACGTGACTATTATAAACAGAAAAAAATCCTTTTAAATTAGAATTAAATGATAGCGTGTTAAAAGCAGGAAAATATTAAACATTACGTCATAAAAATTGTTTTTACACATGCTTACTTAAAATGAAAGAAAATTATAAAATAATCAATTATTTTCAAATTAGAATTAAATGATTACGCATTAAAAGCAGGAAAACATTGAAAATTACGTCATAAGAATTATATTTACACGTGAATATTAAAAGAAAAAGAAAATTTTTAAATAATAAATTCATTGATATGTGTTAAAAGTCGTAAATGGAGGAAATTACGTCATATTGGCCAAAATGGCCAAATAATAATATTGCAAAACAGTTTAAATTAAAAAATATATTTATATTAGAGATTTATTTCAAATTTCGAGATGATATTTTTAACTATAGTTGCCAATTTTAAGGTAGCGCAAATAATAATATTATCTTTCTAATAATAAAAATATTTTCAGTTGAATGTTACAAAGAGAAAGGAAAGTTTGGTGAAAATTATGTCAGATTTAAAACGTTACATTTAAAATCTCTTATTTAAAATAATTTTCTTATAGCGTTGTTAAAAAATACCATAAAGCAAACACTCTGTTGACTTAGTTCCTTTTATATTTGGTAATTTTCAAATGTTTAACTAATCTTATTTAATCAAGCACGGAAACAGCAACTAACATCAGCTGATTCGGTCTTGAAATCCCTCAATAAAAGGGAAACCCGTTTACAGTAAGATCGACATTGATTTTTTAATTATACAGAGCAGCCTCGATTATCCGAGCTAATTGGGACTGTTAGTAAATCGGAATCGGAAATCTCGGCTAATAGAAACTGTGTGTAAAAACTCGCCGTGCTTGCGAATTTAACATCTCTTTTAAAAAAATATATAGAACGTTTTTTAAATAATAAAAATAAATATATGTAAAGTTCTGTTTCACAGCTTAACAAATTAAAAAGAAAATCAACTACCAGTAGTAAATTTTAAAATGCAAATTGAAAAATTTACGAAATTTCACACAGCCACTGGAAACAAAGCATTGTTCGCTATTGACTTCTCAGGGTCCAGTGTTTCTTTGGAGTTGAGTGCTTTTGGGGGCAGAAGGGCCTGTATAGCACGGACAATGAGCTAAAGAGTGTGGTTATTTTTAAGGCTCATTCAAAAGGAAAAAAAAATCAGACTTTGTTATCGGCTCGGTTAACAGAAACCTCGATTAATCGAAGCTCGGTTAATCCAGGTTCTACTATAATTCAATCTTCCGTAATCTTTTTAAAGCAGATCAAATTAATGGACTTTAGCACAAAGTCACATAGCTGATAACTGCCATGCTTGTTGGCCACCTTTTTTTTCAAATAGTTTGCTTCACCTTATTCAATTAATGAGATATCTCCGATAAAATAAGTCACATTTTCCCGTTCTAAAATACTGGTATCCAAAAATCGTAGCATGTAACTGACACTACAAGTACTCATGGAACTAGACTATTTTAAGTCTGATTTTTGTTATAGACTATATAAAATTATTAAAAATATATATTATGATAGGAACTACGGGCTTCGTCCGCTATTTACGTTACAGATATAAAAATCATGTTTTTTTTTTTTTAGGGAAAAAGAAATAAAAACCTATTTGACGATAGGTTTATAAAGACACATTTTGTATTTGTTATATTTCCGGGGATGAGGAGGGGGGGGGACTATTTTGATTAAATATCGCAATTAGTCCACATGGCAGATATAATTATGATAGACACTAGTTTGCTTCGCCCCTCTATGGCGCCTTATGGGTCCAGCTTCCATAACTCAGAAACCACCTTTCGGACATCAATGCAACAGATTCCAAACGTTATAAGTATCTTAATAATCACCCTATATAGCATTAAAGTAAATTTATGAGTACTGCATACTATTTTTTTATCGTAATTTCTGAAGAGAAAAAATTATTTCGGTTCCATTCTTAGGTACTGGTCTGAAAAATTTTGAAAAAGGGGGGAAGGAGGGGACATGAGACTGCTGTTTGTGAAACAACACAACGGGGTCTGGCTTATTCAACTTGGTTTTTGGTGACTTCAATTGGAAGGTGGTTTGTTTAAAATAATGCGTTCACTGCCCCATGAAAATTGGAACTATTGGTGCACCATCTATGTAAGGATTTAATAATTATAAATTAACATTTTGGATTTATTAATTTAAGGATAAAGTGTTTTTAAAGGAATATCAAATGAAACCCTCTGTGCGATCTGCGATTATACTTACCCACTTGTTTTTATATACAAACTGCTATAAGGAAAATTGTAATAAAATAGTAAAAATTAAATCTGCATTAAATTCCATAAGTATCTTTTTTTTAATAATTTTATCACTAACCTCAAAAAAGTAATGATATCAATTCAAAAACCCTTGACGGGTTAAAAGTTTCTGACGCAGCAATTTATCTTATGCTCTAAGACTTTTAAATATGGAACTTAAAAATACTGATATCAAATTTTGAGTGACGTTATGCTATTTCTTAAAAAATATATTTGTATTTATTTCATCATTTTATTTTTGTTTTATTTATAATCGCATGTGCAAAAGTTATGTTCAACATGAAAAGCTGCATAAAATTTTATTCGCTGTTGCTTTATCATTTACATCTCTCATAAATTCAAAATATGAGTTTTAAAAGATATGATATAAAATTTAAGTGACACCTTGATGTGACTTTAAAAGGTTTGTTTTAAAATTCAATTTAAATTATTTTTGACTTGGTTAAAATATTTTTTTACATCTATACAATACTTTTAATTTTCCAATTCACTGTTAAATATATCACTTTCATTGAATCTATACTATGCATTGAAATGTATTTATTTCAATAAATTGATTTATCTTTTGTGTCACGCTATTCAAAATTGTGAGTAAGATTTATGTAAATGGTTTATTTGCGTCAAACTATCCTTTTTCATACATTTCATGTAGTTTGGACACAATGACGCAAAGAAACCATTTACATAAATCTTACTCACAATTTTGAATAGCGTGACACAAAAGATAAATCAATTTATTGAAATAAATACATTTCAATGCATAGTATAGATTCAATGAAAGTGATATATTTAACAGTGAATTGGAAAATTAAAAGTATTGTATAGATGTAAAAAAATATTTTAACCAAGTCAAAAATAATTTAAATTGAATTTTAAAACAAACCTTTTAAAGTCACATCAAGGCGTCACTTAAATTTTATATCATATCTTTTAAAACTCATATTTTGAATTTATGAGAGATGTAAATGATAAAGCAACAGCGAATAAAATTTTATGCAGCTTTTCATGTTGAACATAACTTTTGCACATGCGATTATAAATAAAACAAAAAAAAATGATGAAATAAATACAAATATATTTTTTAAGAAATAGCATAACGTCACTCAAAATTTGATATCAGTATTTTTAAGTTCCATATTTAAAATTCTTAGAGCATAAGATAAATTGCTGCGTCAGAAACTTTTAACCCGTCAAGGGTTTTTGCATTGATATAATATACATATATATATATATGTATGTATGTATGTATCCATGTAGTAAATATTGTTCGCAGTTATGCACGAATCATCTTTAAACTCACCAAAAAGTTTGAGATGGTTAATATCTCAACGGGGATTGCAGATGGGGAAAATCCGTCTGAGGGGGTGGAAGTAGGGAATAATTATGTCAAAACCGGATAAATCCGAAAACCCCATAATCGAGCCTCATGCTAACTGCTGTATTTTAGTGAGATTGGTTTGACTAAAAACTATTTTATTGTTGTAAGCTTTTACATCTATCTATCAATATATATATATATATGTCGTAGGCTAATTGAGAAAGCCGGCTCTTTGCAAAGAGCCGGGCTATTTGGAGAATCCATCTCCCTTTTTCCAATTAGCCTGATATTTTTCAGGCTTATTGAAAAGAGACTAGAAAGCGTTAGGCTAATTGAAAAATGGCCACTTATTATCCGATCAGGGTGATATTTCTAGAACACAGGCTATCAAAGCCTGAGAGCTTATGTGCCCGCCGATTCTGTATGTACATGTGTACGTACGTACGTACGTATGTACGTAACACGATAACTTTTGATAGAAATATCCGATTTGCTTCAATTTTTTTTCTAGGTTCATTCTGATAAGGTGTTTCCCTGATTAGTTTTTGGGGTTCATTGGTTAAGGATAAAAGGGGAAAGGGGGCTACCCCCCCCTTAATTTATATAAATGTTTTTTTCATGCAGAAATATTTTATTTGCTCCAAATTTGGTATACCGGTTTATTGTGTTAAGGAGCTTCCCTGATTAGATTTGGAACCTCATTATTTAAGTATAAAGGGGGGAAAGGGGGGCTACCCCTTTAATTTAGATAAATCGGTTTTTCATGATGAATTATTCGATTTGCTCCAAATTTGGTATACCGGTTTATTAAGTTAAGGAGCTGCCTTGATTAGATTTGGAGGTTCATTAGTTTCATATGAAGGGAGGAAAGGGGGGGCTATCCCCCCCGTAATTTAGATAAATGGGTTTTTCATGCAGAAATATGCGATTTGCAATAAATTTTGTATGCCGGTTAATTATGTTAAGCAGCTTCCCTGATTACATTTGGAAGATCATTATTATGTATAAAGGGGGAAAGGGGGGCAATTGCCTCTCCCCTTAATTTAGATAAATGCGTTTTTCATGTAGAATTCTTCGATTAGCTCAAATTTGGTATACTGGTTTATTATGTTAAGGAGATGGCTTGATTATATTTGGAGGTTCATTAGTTAAATATAAAGGGAGGAAAGGGGAAGGAGAACTAGCCTACCCCTTAATTTAGGTAAATGGGTTTTTAATGCAAAATTATTCGATTTGCTCCTAATTTGGTATACCGGTTTATTATGTTAAGGAGCTTCCCTGATTAGATTTGGAAGTTCATTAGTTAAGTATAAAGGGAGGAAAGGGGGGCTAGACCCCCCCCCCCTTAATTTAGATAAAGGGGTTTTCCATGCAGAGTTATTCGATTTGCTTCAAATTTCGTATACCGGTTTATTATGTTAAGGAGCTGCCTTGTTTAGATTTGGAGATTTATTGGTTAAGTATAAAGGAGGGACAGGGGCTAGTGTCCCCTTAATTTAGATAAATGTGTTTTTCATACAGAAATATTCGATTTGCTTCAAATTTGATATAACATTTTATTACGATATGGCTTCCTTCATTTGATTTGGACGTTCATTGGTTAAGTATAAAAGGTGGGAAAGGGGGGCAATTGCCCCTCCCCTTAATTTAGATAAATGGGTTTCCATGCAGAATTATCTGATTTTGTTTAATTTTTTTTCAACCGGATCCGAACTTGAAGGTTCCATTTGAAGTCAACCCGAAAACCGACCACAACCAGGTTTCGGATTGAGTTCAGTTAGAATTTTCAGGTTCGGATCGGGTTGCCGGTGGACGAAGATTATTTTGTTTGTCTTGCATCGGGTTATAGTCATTTGGAATATTTTTGTCGGTTAAGATTTGGTTCGGGACGGGTTTCAGGTTGACTTCAAATGGAATTTTTAGGTTCTGGTAGCGTAGCGTGTCCACGGAAACTAATTTGTCTTGTTCGGATCCGGTTATGGATCTTTGGAATATTTTTGTCGGTTATCAGATTTGGTTCGCGATTTCGGGTTTTTTCAAATGGAACTCTCATGTTCGGGTCGGGTTGCATGTAGACTGAAATTATTTCGTCTTGCTCGGATCGGGGTACGGTCTGTTGTAATTTATTTTTCGGGTTTGGGTAGGGTTATGCGTTAATAAACCTAATAAAAAGAAAATTGCCCAGTTAAACCGATGAGCTCACAGGCTATTCACACTAATTGCATATTTTACTCTTATTTCAAAGAATAATGCCCCTCGAAAAATAAATGAAGGTATTAATCCTCGTTTCCCCCCTTTCTACTTAACCAAAGGACCTCCAAATCTAATCAGGGAAGCTACTCGAATCAAATCGGAGCAAATCGAATAATTCTGTATGAAAAACCCATTTATCTAAATTAAGGGGACACTAGCCCCTGTCCCTCCTTTATATTTAACCAATAAATCTCCAAACCTAATTAAGGCATCTCCTTAACATAATAAACCGGTATACGAAATTTGGAGCAAATCGTATAACTCTGCATGAAAAACCCGTTTATCTAAGTTAAGGGGATCTAGCCCCCCTTTCCTCCCTTTATACTTAACTAATGAGCCTCCAAATCTAATCAGGGATGCTCCTTAACATAATAAACCAGTATACCAAATTTGGAGCAAATCGAATAATTTTGCAATAAAAACCCATTTACTTAAATTATGGGGGGCGGGGTTAGCCTTCACTCCTTTTCTCCCTTTATACTTAACTAATGAACCTAGAAATCTAATAAAGCCATCTCCTTAACATAATAAACCAGTATACCAAATGTGAGCTAATCGAATAATTCTACATGAAAAACGCATTTATCTACATTGAGGAGAAAGGCAATTGCCCCCCTTTCCCCCCTTTATACATAATAATGATCTTCCAAATGTAATCAGGGAAGCTGCTTAACATAATTAACCGGTATACCAAATTTATAGCAAATCGCATATTTCTGCATGAAAAACCCATTTATCTAAATTACCTGGGGGGTTACCCCCCCTTTCCCCCCTTTATATGTAACTAATGAACGTCCAAATCTAATCAAGGCAGCTCCTTAATTAATAAACCGGTATACCAAATTTGGAGCAAATCGAATAATTCCTCATGAAAAACCGATTTATCTAAATTAAGGGGGGTAGCCCCCCTTTCCCCCCTTTATACTTAAATAATGAGCTTCCAAATCTAATTAGGGAAGCTCCTTAACACAATAAACCTGCATACCAAATTTGGAGCAAATCGAATATTTCTGCATGAAAAACGCATTTATATAAATTAAGGGGGGGGGGACTAGCCCCCCTTTTCCCCCTTTATCCTTAACCAATGAACCCCAAAAAATAATCAGGGAAGCACCTTATCAGAATGAACCTAGAAAAAAAAATTGAAGCAAATCGGATATTTCTAACACGTACGTACTTACACACCAGGGATGTAGTGGAGGGTATACGCCGTATACCCTCTGGATTTTTTATGGAACACTGTATACTGTATACCCTCTGCTTCGCAAGAAAGCTATAGTATATATACACTAGGGTATACCCTACGGCTTGAGCGTATACCCTCTGCTTAGAACGTATACCCTCTTTTTTTTTACGACTACACCACTGGTACACACGTACATACAGAATCGGCGGGCACATAAGATTTCAGGCTTTGATAGCCTGTGAGCTAAAAATATCACCCTGATCGGATAATAAGTGGTCATTTTTCAATTAGCCTAACTCTTTCTTGGCTCTTTGCAATAAGCCTGAAAAATATCAGGCAAAACGGAAAAAGTGAAAAATTGTGGTATTAACACGATTCTGATAAAACCAATTTTTACGGGAAAATTAAATTAAAAACTCTATAAAATCGATAAATCAGATAAAATTATTACTTGGGTTAATCTTTAATCTTGATTTCGTTTTTGTTGGTGAAATTAGTACTTGACTTTAAAATATGCCTGCGCCTGTAGGCCGAGCCGGAAGGGACTTTTTTTTTCATATTTAAAGCAATACACATTTTTAACAATCTCAGATTTAAATAACTCATGTAGTAACTCCTAATTGTGTTTCTATTCGTCCTATAACAGCAGACGAACATTATACAGGATGTTCCAAAATTCGACCTACAAATTTAGAGGGGTGATAGAGGATAAAAAATTGCCTCTGAACAAGGGGTTGCTAAACATTCACTTACTCACAAATACACGGTGTTTCATACTAACTGAACGTGCGTTGCTGTAATAATTTTGAGAATAATCAAAACATTACAATGTAAATGCAACAATATGTACCTTATTTTGTATGAAATGTGATTACATGACAAAAAGTACTGGAAAAAACAGGGTACTGAAGCAGTCGATGATATATTATGAACTGGCATTCGCAGTGTAAAATTTGGAGCGTCAAGTGCATAATGATGGCGCGCAAAATGGAAACTTCTACAACTTCTTTCGACAGAACTCGTACCTCATTGATAGCAAAGGTGAGAATGTCTATTAAAAGTTTTAATGTCTTTTAATGTTTAATTTATATATTTGTATTTTAATATTATATATATATATATATATATATATATATCGTATTTTGTATATATATATATATATACAAAACATTAGTATTTTGTAATTTCTATGCTCGTGTGAGTTTCTTTATCATTGAAATCATTATGCTGTTTAGAAGATGGCATTAAGGACATAGTGTAAAGAATATTTTTCCTAAACTGTGTTGAAATTCCAAAGAGTGTAATATTCACAGCGAAAATTATATAAATATTTATTTTTAATTTACCGTTTTTTGGAAAATTGCAGAAAAATTCCTTAAAAGCCAAATTGGTAAAATAAAATAGTCGTTATAAAAACAAAATTGGTAATTTCACCAGATAAATACCTGTTTTATGTACAGTCGTGGGAAAAAAGAGTAAACACACCCTACTAACTCCTTAACAAATTATCGTATAAGAAAGTTACTGGTACCGAATGATTGGAAATAAAGACTACTTTTAAATCATGTATATAAAATTTGCTTAGGGCCATCTACATATTAAAACGAACCATAACTTTTTTTTTTCAATAGCATTACACAATTCTGACAGCATAAATGAACTCTACACCCTTCAATTAGTCTAAAAACAAATCTTTATGCAATTCGTACCATAAGTTTCCGAGAAATTAATTATTTTAAAACGAGCGTATTTTAAGGGCTCTATCCAAATTGAAGTTCGGGACTCGATTGTTATCCGAGAGAGCTCCCTTCTTGATCAAGGTACATTAAGGAGTCAATTAAGCCTGTTAGTTTACAGGATAGCATAAGAAATTTCAAAATATTTAGTCACTTCTATCGTAGACGGCCCCTTAAACCATCATTTTGCCGTTTTTTAAGCATAATTTGAAAACTACTTGGAAGAAAAATGTGAAATTTTGAATTTCCATAAATCAGGATTTAACAAATCTGAATCCATCAAAAAATTGTAGGTTGCAATTCAAAAATTTTTTAAATATTAATTTCATAATTCATAATTCATATCACAAAATTATAAAAATTGCAAATTCAACGTATTTATGTTTGGGTACATTAGTATTATTGCCACAGAAAAAAATTAAATATTAGGATCATAATTTCAGATATTATAAATAAAAATATGAAAACGTAAATTAACGTTACAAGCACTAAATTTTGAATGGTTATAAGTGAAAAACGTATCATTCAAATGACTTGAAATTTCATGTCTAGGCATAGTTTGAGCCAAATATTTGAAATATATCGTTAAAATTGTGTATTGCCATTGAAAAAAGGAAGTTTGGATTCGTTTTAATATGTAGATGGCCCCCTAAGCAAATTTTACATATGTTATTTAAAAGTAGACTTTATTTCCAATCGTTCGGTACTATGATAACAAGCTTTCAAAATATACAAAAAAGAATGTCATAAATCTTCTGCTTACCATTTCTGTCAGAGGTAAGTTCTCGCTTGCTTCCAATGTTCGTTCTGTCGGATTTTGATTTAACCTAATTCTACTAACAACTGACTCAACTAAAATAAGACATCACTCGGTTAATCTATCTTCAATACTTATATACAAATATATTACAAAATACATACAAGATTATAGGACTTTAACATTTAAAATGCTTTAACTTCAATCGAATCATCACGGAGGCGCAACTCCGTTCAAAAAAACAAAACATTATTCTAAAGATTTTCAGTTCGGTTCAGTTCACTTAGATGTAAAAGTTTTTAAATTCAGGTGTCACTGTTACTGCAAAGGGATACAGAGGGAGCTGTCCGCGACATACTCCCCCCGTTGAGTTTTGACAGGTCAAACTCAACCACAGTCGTGGACAAGTTCAGGAGGTCCAACCGTTCTGGGATTCGTATCACCCGTCCAAATTTAGACATTCTAGGAGAATCCTTTTTAACAGAACCAGGAGAATCTTTAAGGTGAGCAGACTCGATGGTTTTCGGAGAAAAGTCATTTGCCTGGAAATTCGCTTCTATCGGATACAACCTTTGTACTGGTCGAAGCAACTCACCAAACTTAGTTCGTAACTTTGCCAATCGTAATATGCCATCTTTACCTGGAAACAACTGGATGACTTTTCCTAGAGGCCAATTCATTATTTTTTCTTTTGTATTAATTATAACAATATCTCCAACTGAGAGTTCGGGATACCTGTTTGACTGTTTACGATAATTTTTCAGCTGTCCCAAATATTCTAGTTGGAAACGTTTTCTCAAATCTTCACGAATTTTCATCCGATATTCATATCTTCTTTGAAGATAACTTGCATCTATATTGTCCAGATCAGGAACACTACCTTCTTTAATTTCACGAAGAAACATGACAGGGGTTAAGGGTTCTAATTCAAGATCTTCAGATATGTATGTTAACGGTCTGGAGTTTACAACATTTTCACAATCGCAAAGAATAGTATTAATTTCTTCATATTTCAATGATGCAGACATTGGAGTCTCTGACAACTTCCTTTTGGATAATTTATTACCATCTTTAGAATCAGCATTCAAACGAGTTGGTGTATTGGCTCGACTACTACTGGCACTGTTATCTGAACCATTTTTCTTAGCTTGTTTCTGCATGAAAACAGCATGAACTTTTGTATCATCGAAGTCAGAATCAGATGTGTCTGATGAAGATTCACCAAATGAATCTTTGCCGTCTTTTTCTTGCTCTTGGTTTTTTGCTGTTCTTCTTTATCCTCTTCATTCTCTTGATTTTCCTCTTCTTCTTCTTCCTCATCTGAATTGAATAACTTCCTCAAAGCTTCTTCATCTTCTACTCCTTTCAATTCTCTGTTAGTCTTCTCTTCAGCTAGTTCTGGTTCAGACTCAGAAGAATCTGTCATGTAATCCACTTTTCTATCATCAAAGTCACCTTCATCATCTGGTGTTTTCTTTTTCTTCTTCTTTTCTTTGTCTTTTTTAGCTGACTTAGGAGAAGAATCTTCTTCATCATGCTCTTCATCTTCTGATATACCAGAATCTTTAGTCCAATCATCCATATCAGAAATTTTAAAATCCTTAGACTGCTTCTTTTTTTCTCTTTTTGCTGCTTTGTTTTTCACCATCTTCTTCTTCAATAATTTCTTTCTGGAGGCGCTTTCGAATCATAATGGAAAAGTAGTTCAAAACTTTATCTCTTCTGCCAAATTCCTCTTCAGCTTTATTTTTACATCTTAAATAAATGCATGTGGCATATGCCTTTTGGGAATCATCACAGACTACATGATAAGACAAATCTGTATTTGAATTAGGATTAAGCATTATATACCGAGGAATTTTCACCTCTGTCAACTGACACAAATCTTTTTTCTATTTAAGAAATTTTTTACGCACATCTTCGGGGAGAGCTTCATCCCATGTAACCTTTAGCTCCCAACATTTTTGTAGTAAGAGTTTCGGAGTCAGTGTCACACCACATGTAAAACCTATTGGATCATAAATTTTGTGTGCTTCGGATAAGATCACTCTTTTTGAAATGCATTGGTTATCGGATTCATTTACTCCTTTAATGTCGCAACTTAATGTATCTTCTTCTAAATCCCTAATGAGGCCAAGAATAGAAACCGTTTTCCTTTTATTTGAATTTTCGGTCACTGACATTTCCGAAAAAGTGTCATTACCTGCAATTTCGTTCTTCGTTGGCAAATTATAAGCCCAATCTTGCAATTCAAATTTAGCATTCGCTAAAATTTCAACAGAATCACTTTTAAGTTTTCTCAGTTCTTCTTCATTATTTACATTTGTAATTAAATTGTCAACATACCAAGCTTCAGAATTTTTTTCTGCCGTTGATCTAAGATGTTCAGGTACGTCATTTAGTAACTTAGTTAAACTAGCACTCAATAAGAAGGGACTACTGGAAATTCCGAAAACGACTCTCCTATGTCTATACATCTTAAAATGTTCCGGATTACCTTGTTCAAGAATCTAAAAAAATCTCTATCTTTCGGATTAAGTCCTATTCGAAGAAAAGCCTTTTTGATATCAGAACTTACACCGATGCATTTTTTACAAAATCTGTTGATAATTGCAGGAATAGTTTCTAGCAAATTAGGCCCCTTTTCTACACAATCATTTATTGACGGAAACCCCTTAATTTTCGCTGACCCATCAAATACTGGTCTTATTTTTGTTGTTGTGGAATTCATTCGAATAACGGCACGATGGGGTAAATAATAGCAGGAATTATCATATTCATTTTCGAGTATAATTTCTATAATTTTTTCTTCCTCCAAAGATTTGAGAACCGCTTCGTAATCTTCTAAGAAACCTTTGTCTTTTAAATTTTTTACTGTATTTTTTAATCTTCTCTCAGCGATTTCTAGATTATTAGGGAGTGGGGGATGGCCCTCTGTCCAAGGTAAACAGACTTCAAATCTGCCTTCGTTATCCCTTTTAACCGTAGAAAGAAAATGTTGCAGTGTTTGTTCTTGCAACTCTTTTTTAGTTTCATTTTCGGATGGATCTAAAATTCCCAGAGTATCAAGATTCCACAATTCAGCAATTTTATAATCTGATACATGCATCGAAAATGTAAATGAGTTGTCAGTTTTATTTTCTATTTCCAAAGGAACTTTCCTTATAACTGTCCAGCCTAAGTAAGTTTCGACACATACTAAACCACATTTTAATTTTCTTATCTTACCAGTAAGTAATTTTCCTGCAATATCCGTTCCAATAAAAATAAAAATTTCAGCTGGGGATGATTCAAACAACAATTTTTCTTTCGTGTGGTTAGTGTCATTCAAATATATCCTATGTTCTTTAAGCTCATGTAATAGGGGTTTTATTTCTATTTGTGGTACATCGGAACAAATTTTAGCTTGATCAAAGGCCTTAAAATTACATTTATAAACACCCTTTACATTACTAAGATTCACAATAAATTGTTTATGGAATTCAGAAACCTCCGTTCCACCAAATAGACTATGAACAATGTTGCTCTCACTTATACTTTTGTATTGCATCATTTCAGCAACAAACTTCGAAATGTACGACTTTTGTGATCCAGTATCGATTAAGCACCTGACAAACTTATCTGCACTATTTCCGCAGATTTTTACAATTAAAGTTTGTAACAAAACTTTCTGTGTGTATGTTTTATTTGTTAAAGTGACATTTCTATCGTCAATTTATTTTTTCTCGTCTATTTTATTACTCTTTTCACAAAGTAAAGAATTATGTTTACCACTGCAACGCTCACATCTTATTTTTGAAAAACAATCTTTTGCTAAATGATTTCCCTTTTTCATACAGAGATAATACATTCCGTTTTTTTTCAAACGTGCTCATTTTTCTGCTACGGACTTAGAACAAGCTGCAGAATTGTGATTAACTGATTCAGCGGAATCTCCGCAAAAAATACAATGATTTATCGAAACCTTCAATGAAGCAGCTATAGTAACTGTAAACTTATATATTTTTTCTCTCCCTCTGCACTTGCGGTGGATTTTGAACGATAACCCTATTTTGTATTTGAATCGCAGTTTCTTTGCATTTTATTTCTGCCCGTAAAAATTCAAGCAGTTCGTGGACTTCAAAAAAGATTATCCTGAGTTTTCCGTTTACGTTGAAATTCCAAATTTAACTCATTGGGAATTAATTTAAGCAAAATTGGCGTTAGTAACGTACCATATGTTCCGGAAGTTACTTCAAGTGAATTTAAACTTCTTATTTGAGTTACAATATTATCATACAGCTTTCGCAAAGCAAAAGTATTATTTACATTTTTAACTGTTTCTAAATTCAATAATTTTCCCATATGAGCATTTATAATCAGATCTTTACGACCAAAACGCTTTTTGAGTAGTTCAATCGCTGCTATATAATTTTCACTCGATAGCGAAAACCCACTAATTGCACTAGAAGCAGCTCCAGTAAGGAAGGAATGCAAATAATTAAATTTATCAATGTCAGTTATACTATCATTTTGATGTATCGCATTATCATATTGGTTCCAAAAAGATAACCAATAAGCAGGATCTCCATTAAATTTATTAATACTCAATTTCGGTAATTTAATTTTAGAATGAGAGCAAGAAGTCAAATTCTCTGTTGAAATACTTTCGTTAACCGAGTTTGTTTTCTTAATAGAACGTCCAGGTTCAACTTTCATTTTTAAAGCATAAGTTAGTTTGGATTTCATAGAAATTATTTTTTCAGAATAACCCTCGGCAGTTTCTAATTCAGTTTCTAATTCGCCGTCATCATCCATTAAGTTTTCGATCTGCTCATCTAAAGTTGTTAAATTATTATACTTTGCGTTTAACTGATCAATGTGTTCCGTAAGAACAGGAACTTCCTTTACTGATTCTGCAAGATACAGCTCACAAGTATTAATTAATTTCGTAGTCGCCGTTCTAGAAACAGCACGTTTCTTCTTTAGTTTTTCAATATCAGACATATTTAATCCGTAATTTTAAATGTAATTAATTTTATAACAACTTGATATAAGAATAATAATATAACTTTCAAAATATATTCAATAACTTTCAAAATAATCCTGTTTTCAAAATACGCTATCAATCAATATTATTAATAATATTATCTTCAACAGAATTAAGTATTCAAGACTTTTATTTATTTTTATACTCAATTCTTCATTATATTCAAGATCAAAACAAACCATCAACAATATTCTTTTCAATAGAACTAAATATTCAAAACTTTCGCCTATAAATAACTTTCATTCAATTAAGATCAAATCAAAACCGGCGTCGCTGTTCCCGGGCGCCATAAAATATGATAACAAGCTTTCAAATTAGACAAAAAAGAATGTCATAAATCTTCTACTTACCATTTCTGTCACAGGTAAGTTCTCGCTTGCTTCCGATGTTCGTTCTGCCGGATTTTGATTTAACCTAATTCTACAAACAACTGACTCAACTAAAATAAGACATCCCTCGGTTAATCTATCTTCAATACTTATATACAAATATATTACAAAATATTTACAGGATTATAGGACTTTAACATTTAAAATGCTTTAACTTCAATCGAATCATCACGGAGGCGCAACTCCGTTCACAAAAACAAAACATTATTCTAAAGTTTTTCAGTTCGGTTCAGTTCACTTAGATGTAAAAGTTTTTAAATTCAGGTGTCACTGTTACTGCAAAGGGATACAGAGGGAGCTGTCCGCGACAGGTACTGTAACTTTCGTCTACGAGAATTTGTTGGGGAGTTAGTAGGGGGTGTTTACTTTTTTTTTCCACGACTGTACTTTTACTCTTAATTTGAAGTCGGAAGCTTAATTACTAAGATTCCTAAAATTCCATTTGTAAAATTACTAAAGTTTCTGAAGAAGTATCTTTGAATGAAAGCGCATTTTATCAAAATTAGTTGTAAGATATTTTGCTTGAGTAATAGAATGAAACATAGCTTAGTTTCAGATAAAAGAATATACACTTTTGATGGTTTTACACAGGCATAAGCTCCGTCCCATTACCTTATATAAGAGAAAAACGGATTCATTAATTTATTTTAATAATTGACGTTTTCTGTTTAAAATTTACATGTGCTGATTCAGACAGTTTCAGAGCCAAAATAGATAAATATTCTGTTTCGGATGACTGAAATTCTCTTTTCTAAATAATAATTATTAAATGACAGTAATGTAGCAATAAATAATTTGAGGTAATTTAAGATATTATTATTTTTAATCTTGAATGTCAAATGATTTAATAATCTAACAACATATTTTATATCAGTAAAATTAAAAAAAAATCTAGCCTAAAAACTGCTTTATTTTATTTGTCTTTAAAACTTAAATATTCTCTCTCTTGAAGAATTTGTGATAATTAGTCATATAACACGCTTAGGTTCTTTATTTAAGTAACTGCATTTAATTTCCTAATTAGATTACCTTAGCACACCACAAACGTTCAAAAATATTCCTGTTTAATTAACGATAGAAAAACACGCTATAACACAATAGAAATCATCTTGAAGTTTAAGCAAATATGTTCGGCAAAGATTTAGTTTATTTAAACAATGAAGTATTTTATAAAGCCTTTTTCCATGTTTCCTGTGATGTTTTTTTTCGTAAATATCTTTAATTTCCATGCTCAAAACAAAGTGAACCCAGGAAGTTAACATATGAATAATTCCTTTTATGAGTTTTGGTTTACTTTATTTTGTTTCAGTTCGTGTTTTGATTTGATATTGGTGTAAGATATACATACAGGCAAATATACCTATGAATATTCTTCTCTGTTTATGTATATATACAGAGTGTTCAAAAATTCGACCAAAAAATTAAGAGGTGTGATAGAAGGCACTAGAGGATGAAAATTTTCTATGAAACATGGGGTCAAAAACCACATATTTGGTCATAAGTACTGGGTGTTTAACGCTAACTTAACTTGGGTTGACGTTAATAATTTTGAAAAAAAAAAAAAAAAAAGTCATTCAAATTAAAATGCAATGATGTGTGCCTTGTTTCGTGTGAAATGTGATAACATCACTAAAAGTTCTGAAAAACAGGATGCTGAAGCCATCGATGGTATCTTATGAATTGGCAATTACAGTACAAAATTTGGAACGTCAAGGGCATACTGATGGCGCGTATAATGTAAACTTCCACGACTTCTTTTGATATTACTCGTATTACATTTACACCAAAGGTGGTAGTGTATATAAAATTTTTATTATAATATACTTCAGTTTTCTGGAAGTTATTGCTGTCAACACAAATTAAAGTATGGTAGAAAACCCTGTACTTTTGGTTAAATACGTGTCTTACGACCCCATGTTCTAAGGTAATTTTTCATGTTCTTGATGCCTTCTATCACGCATCTTAATTTATTGGCCGAATTTTGGAATACCCTGTACATATATAAAAAATCAGTTCCCTATTCTCCTTCTGAACCTATATATACCGTATTTTGCGCCAGAAGTTCTAGATAACAAAAGGGAAAAAAAAGGATATGTCCCATATTTCTATTTATGCTACGATTATCAGGTCATATGCATTTGTTTACCAGAAAGCCTTCAATTATCTTATAAAAACTTTTAGTTTTCTTTAAGAAAATTTTTGTCATTCCGCTAAAATGTATTTTTTTTTTATTGCAACGTTTTAAAATGTTGGCTTACGAAAGTTTATTATGCATAAATCGCAGCTGCGCACATTAGAAAAGGATTTTTTCAAAACAAACAAATTATTCGTTCTTAAAGTTTTAGAAATACTTTGACTAAAAAGACAATTACACTTTAAATTACTTTTCTTCTGCTATTTCAAAATTATTGAAAGATGCATTATGTAATAGCATAAACGGAGACATTTTTAAAATATTTATTTTAAGCTGTGCTTTCAATATGTTACAGAATCTGAAACAAAAGATATGTTGAGCAATTTTACTCCAAATAACTTAAAAGTTCCTTTTAGAATTATCTGTTAATATTTTCATCCAGGCATTTTTTTCATTGCTGGAAAAGCTTACCGTTGAGCAGATATAATAAAATTTTTATTTGTTAAAAGCGAAAATGCTGTTTGAAAATCTTTGCTTGTTGACATTCATATATTATTTTTGTGCCTTTTGTTAAATATTACCTTTTGCATTTTCGTTCCGGAAAAGTAATTTCTTTTTTTTTATTTGTGAAAGTAAAGTTATACGTAAATTCTTTTTAATAATGTATTCAAACATTGTAACTAATTTATTTTTTCGTTCATAAGATAAATAATACTATTAAAAAAAAAAAAAAAAAAACGTTTTTAATATAAAAGAAAAATATAATACACATAAAGAAAAACATACTAAATATTAGCAAGTTTCTTTACAATAAAAATAAATTAAATAAGATATTTAACTTGGATCTGACGAGACTGATTATTTAATTTCAGTAAATATTTCCACTCATTATA
The DNA here is from genome assembly GCA_963932465.1 of Maratus speciosus. Taxonomy (NCBI): domain Eukaryota; kingdom Metazoa; phylum Arthropoda; class Arachnida; order Araneae; family Salticidae; genus Maratus; species Maratus speciosus. The sequence continues at coordinate 166,454,920 of OZ010792.1, forward strand.
CTGAAACACTAACAGTGATTCAATAAAAACACTATGATGAACATTTAATTTATTTTTTATATGAATTCAACAAGACCTGAATGACATCCAAAGAAAATGTTTGCCTGTCGTCAAGGTGAAAATGGTTAATAAAAAGCCTTAGCATATGGTTGAATTGCTAACTTAGAAAGTAATATAAGCTATTTTTTATTTAAATTACTAAAATATTTTCCTTAATAATTCCAAATTTCGATTTTTTCACATAGAATCAAACGACATTTTCCTTATAAAATATAACATTTTAGGTAGCTTTCTTTACAAAAAAGCTACCTATTGCAGCCGTTCGGAGGAAAGCGATTTCAAAAAATTTTGGTATATTTTCATCGATCATGACCCCCAGACCCCGAAACCACCCTCCGTTCAAAATTGATATATATATATATATATATATATATATATATATATATATATATATCTATATATATATATATATATATATATATATATATATATATATATATATATATATATATATATATATATATATCTATATATATATATATATATATATATATATATATCTGACCTATGTCACACTGTAACTCCCGTAATTATGAACCGATTTCGATGTAATTCGGTGTGTACATAGTACATACCAATGTCTCGACCGAGTTCGTTGGCCAGCTTCGTCCGCCGTTTTGTTTCAAAATGGCGGCCATTTAAAATTTTTAAAAAAATTTAAAACTTGAAATGTGGTAACAAAAAATTAAAAATGGAAAAATATTTTTTTCTTATGTATTTGACCTTTATACAAAGATTCCGGAGCAGTTTTTGTTTCGTCTATATCTTAAAAAATGGCTGAGTTATAGCATTTTGAATTTCTAGCGTGGCTGACATTTTGAAACGTCCTGAATTTTGTCACGCGATAAAAGGCGTATTTATGAACCGATTTGGATGTAATTCGGTATGTACATAGTACATACCAATCTCTCGACCGAGTTCGTTGGCCAGCTTCATCCGCCATTTTGTTTCAAAATGGCGGCCATTTAAATTTTTTTAAAAAATTTAAAATTTTAAATGTGGTACCAAAAAATTGAAAATGGAAAAATATTTTTTCTTATGTATTTGACCTTTATACAAAGATTTCGGAGCAGTTTTTGTTTCGTCTATATCTTAAAAAATGGCTGAGTTATAGCATTTTGAATTTCTAGCGTGGCTGACATTTTGAAACGTCCTGAATTTTGTCACGCGATAAAAGGCGTATTTATGAACCGATTTGGATGTAATTCGGTGTGTACATAGTACATACCAATCTCTCGACCGAGTTCGTTGACCAGCTTCATCCGCCATTTTGTTTCAAAATGGCGGCCATTTAAATTTTTAAGAAAAATTTAAATTTGAAATGTAGTACCAAAAATTGAAAATTGAAAAAATATTTTCTTCTTATGTGTTTAACCTTGATAAAAAGATTCGGGAGCAGTTTTTGTTTCGTCTATATCTTAAGAAATGGCTGAGTTATAGCATTTTGAATTTCTAGCGTGGCTGACATTTTGAAACGTCCTGATTTTTCTCACATAATAACAGGCGTATTTATGAACCGATTTGGATGTACCTTGGTGTGTACATAGTACATACAAATATCTCGATCGAGTTCGTTGGCCAGCTTCATCCGCCATCTTGTTTCAAAATGGCGGCCATTTAAAAAAATTAAAAATTTAAATGAGATACCAAAAAATTGGAAAATGAAAAAGATTTTTTTTTGTATGTGTTTGACCTTAATACAAAGATTTCGGAACAGTTTTTCTTTCGTCTATATCTAAAAAAAAAATGGCTGAGTAATAGCATTTTGAATTTCTCTTGTGGCTGACATTTTAAAACGACCTGATGTTTGTCACGCGATAACAGGCGTATTTATGAACCTATTTGCATGTAACTTGGTCAGTACATAGTACATACCAATGTCTCGACCGAGTTCGTTGGCCAGCTTCATTCGCCATCTTGTTTCAAAAGGGTTGTAATTTAAAAAAAATTAAATTTAAAATTCAAAATGAGGTATTAAAAAATTGGAAAATGAAAAAGATTTTTTTTTTATGTGTTTGGCCTTGATACAAAGATTCCGGAGCAGTTTTTGTTTCTGAAAATTTGTTCTTTTGTTGATATCTTAAAAAATGGTTGATTTATAGCACTTTGAATTTCTAGCATGGCTAACATTTTGAAACGATCTTGTATTTGTCATGCGATAACACACGTATTCGCCTATTTCGATGTAAGAAGGCATGTGGATAGTATACATCAACACCTCGACCAAATTCTCTGGCCAGATTCATCAGCCATCTTGTTTCGAAATGGCGACCATTAAATTAAAATATATATATATATATTTAAAGTGAGGTGCAAAAAAATTAGAAATTGAAAAAGGTTTCTTTCTTAAGTATTTGATCTTGATATAAGGATTCAGGAGCATTTTTTGTTTGTCTTTACCTTAAAAAATGGCTCAGATATAGCAGTTTCAATTTCTATTGTGGGTGACATTTTGAAAAATCTGAATTTTTGCATGCGACAGCACTCCTATATATTAACCGATTCCGATGTGAGTGAGCATGTGCACAGCAATTACTAAGGTCTCGACCAAGTTCACTGCTTAGCCTCATCCACCATGTTGTATTAAAATGACAGGCACTTTAAGAAATTGCCGAATTTGGCAGCCAAATATAAGTTACTTTAAAGAAAAGCAGCTTGGATAAAGCTGACTAATTTCGCGAAATTCTCATTCATTAAATTGATAAAAATTAGTATTGAATCTCCTATATTCGGTTTCCACTAAATTGAGCTTCGTGTGTTTGCATGATATAAGTTGGCTTTTTTAAAATAAGGATTATGAAAGCTACCTCTTCCTCCCGGCACTGGCCGGAAGGACTTTTTTATTTTGCTGTTGCAATTAATTCAAAAACCGTAATAAAAATTTGACTGCAACAGCTATAAATCGCAGCAGCGAACATTAGAAAAAGGATTTTTTTACAACGAACCAAGTATTCTTTCGTAAAGTTTTAGAATTACTTTGACTAAACAGACAATTGCACATTAAATTACTTTTCTTTTCCAACTTTATTATTAATGAACGATGCATTATGTAATTGCATAAACAGAGACTTTTTGAAAATCTTTATTTTAAACTTTGCTTTCAATATCTTTCAGTTGGAAAAAAATATGTTGAGCAATATTACTAGAAATACCGTAAAAGTTTCTTGTGGAATTCTCTGTTATTATTTTCGCCCAGGCTCTTTTTTTAATGTAGGAAAAGTGTAAATTTGTACAAGTAGAATAAAAATCTTATTTGTTAAAAGCGAAAAAGCTGCCTGAAAATATTTTCTCTTTGACATCCATACATTATATTTGTGCATTTTGTTAAATATTACGTTTTGCATTTTCGTTCAGAATATATATATATATATATATAGATAGATAGATAGATAGATAGATATATTTAATTTGTGAAAGTAAAGTTAAAAATTCATCTTTAATAATCAATTCAAGCAATGTAACTAATTTATTTTTCGTTTATAAGATAAATAATAGTATTTACACAATTGTTTTTTATATAAAAAGTCTTATTTTAAAAAAAGATAAAACACATAAAAAATAAAACATGCTGAATGTTAGCAAGTTCCTTTATAATAAAAATAAAGTAAATAAGATATTTAACTTGGATCTAACGAAACTGATTATTTAAATTTTAGTATTTTTTTTTTCACTTATTATATTGAAACACTAACAATGATTCATTATAAACACTACGATAAAAATATAATTTATTTTTTATATAAATGCAACAAGACCTAAAGGACATCCAAAAACCAATGATACATGAAATGTTAAAGGTATATGTTGAATGCAGGCGTTATTTATGTGTGAATGTGTGTTTTAATGTATATTGTAGTATGTGTGTTTATTAATACATCACATGTATTTATATCCTGCCTGTTAATTTTCCAATGCACAAAAAAAAAAAAAATACACTGTGCTATTGAAATTTATTTAATACTTTACGTAGCTTTAACTCATATGCAAGAAAACAGTTTTTACAAAGTACATCTGTGTCGCAAATAACTTATTCACTTAAAATTTGCAGATATAACACATGAATATTAGCGTGTATGTTCGAGCGTAAATGTAACATCCAATTCTCCTTTTTACTCTATATATAATGTCATCTGCTCCAAAATTTCTAGATAAAAAAAAGAAAAAAAAAGATCTGTCCCACATTTCTATTTAAGGGGGTCCAGGACACAAAAATCTTCAAATTTTGCAAAAATATTTTATTTCATAAAACATTTCTCTGTTTTTTCCTGTTTAAAATGACATCCAAATCATGTTTCTATCTGAATTAGAACAAAAAATATTACTTTTTTCGTTTTGGTTTGTTTTCAAAATCTAGCTTTCAAGCAATGTCTATCATGGAAACGACTTCTTGTAAAAATGCGTTTATCTTCATGATAGGTTTTTTCACCATTTCTCATATTTAAATTCTTATAACTCGAAAACCATTAAAGATACAGAGTTCAAACTTGGAACATATCTTTTTCAATTCTTTTACTTTAATTTTGATTCAGCATATTTGAAAAAAAAATATTTACTTTTGAAAATATGATTTTTTTTAAGTTGCACCACTTTTTTTGAAATTTTTTCGTTAAATATTTTTAATTTTTTAATAAATTAATATTTTTTAAAATGCTGAATCTAAATTAAAACTTGTATATTTCTGTTTATTTAAATGAAAAAAAAATGGAATTCTATAAATAATATTTCGAGTTATAACGAATTTAAATCCCCATTGAATTTGAATAAATTTGAATTGAATTTGAATTTGAAAATTGAAATTTGAAATTTGAAATTTGAAATTTGAATTTTTTGACATTTTGAATAAATTTTAAATTAAAATTTAAAAAAAATTCTGGGAAGTTTTTTCATGTGAATTTGTTTACTACACTGTAAAAAAAAATCTGTAGTTCTACAGATGTAAAGTTACATGCTTACTAAACTTTCACCTGTAACTGTACGAAAAAAGCTGCAAATCTACAAAACTAGTTTTTGTAAAGCTACAAAAATCTGTAACTTTACAAATGAATCTGCTAAAATTTCAGTAATCTTAATAAACTTTTATTTGTAACCCTGGCTGCAGTTACATGAAAAGTTCTCGGAATCCCAGTTTCCAAAAAAATTCTTAGTAACCTTACAGATTTTTTGATTTTCGGCGCAAAAGTGTGTCTGTTACATGAAATTTTGTTGTTGCCGTTACATGAAAAGTTCTAGGAATCCCAGTTTCCTAGAAAAACTTTAGTAACTTCACAGATTTTTTTTTACAGTGTAATGATAAGGTTAGCCATCACAAAAAAAATTCAGAATTTTAACTCAATAAATAAAATTTATTTTAAAATGTGTCCCGGACCCCCTTAAAGTATGATTCACAGTTAATATGCATCTGTTTACAAGAAAACCTTCAATAATTTTATAAATACATTTATCTAAATTTTTAGAGTAAGAAAATTTTAAGTATTCCCGTAAAATGTATTTTTTATTGCAACGTTTTAAAACGTTGGCTTACGAAAATTATGAATCATAAATCGCAGCTTTGCACATAAAAAAAAAGGAATTTTTTCACAACAAACCAACTATTTGTTCGTAAAGTTTTAGAAATTCTTTGACTGAAAAGACAATTGCACTTTAAATTACTTTTCTTCTTCTATTTTAATATTATTGAAAGATGCATTATGTTATAAATAGAGACATTTTTAAAATATTTATTTTAAGCTAGGCTTTCAATATCTTTCTAAGGAAAAAATATATGTTGAGCAATTTTACTCCAAATACTTTAAAAGTTCATTTTGGAATTCTCTGTTAATATTTTAGATCCGGCCTTTTTTATTGTAGGAAAAGCTTACGATTTCCCGAGTAGAATAAAATTTTTATTTCTTAAAAGCGAAAATGCTGTTTTAAAAGCTTTTCTCGTTGACATCGTACATTAATTTTGCGCTTTTTGTTAAATATTGCCTTTTGCATTTTCTTTCAGGAAAAATATTTTAATTTCTGTGAAGACTAACTGTGAGGACATTACACAATCAATAGATCCGGGAAAAATAGAGGAAATTAGACGGTTCCTGCATAGCAATGAAAAAGCGTTTATAAATTATTCGAGAAAAAAGAAGTAAAGATTATGAAATAATTAAAAATTTGAAAACATACACTAATATATTTATTACAGAAACAGATAATGAAACAATATAGCTGTTTTGGATAAGCATAAGTACACTGTTAAAACTGAAGGTAACTTTTCGGTGAGTTTTGAAAGGCTGGGGTGAAAACACGGTATCAATTGGCACCAAGAGGCTTCGAAATGTGGTTGGGGTACAGATTGGTTTCTCAAAGGGTGACTGGAGTAATTAAGGTGTTGTGTGGTATACCACACAGCAAAATAGAAATATGGCACCCCACTGGGGGACTGGCACTTAGCGCATGCGCTGTAATGTGTGTGGCGTGACATATTTCTTCGTCGGCAAGTGAAATCTACCGCTGTGAAACACAGGCAGCATACAGACAGATATCGGCCATTGTCCCGATCAATAAAGTGCAATATCTCCAAAGTCACTGAATATCAGACATCAAATTCACAATATCTGCCGATATTCACAGATGTAACTTAAAATTAGTTCTTAAAAGAAAGCATCCAAACGAATTTTTTGGATTACTTATAACATTATAATACGTAAATAGCATTCTTAACTATAAAATTTAACAATTTTATCATTTTTACAAAACTTGATTTTTTAATGCCTTATTTATAATATTTTATTTACATTGGACAATGTTGTAAAAATGATATTAGTATTCCAATATTCAGAGATATCTATCGACGTCCGTAAAAATAATATCATTTTTCAGACATTTCAAGATATCTGTCGACATTTAGAATATCTGGCGAAGTTTGTAATCTTGACCAAAGTGAATGAAAAGTTCTGAAGGACCACCCATTTCAATCGTTTTTATCGAAGCGTATTTGATGGAGACGCCTGCTATGAAATTTGCCTTATAAAAAATTTTCTTTAGGGATGTATGTTATTTATATATATGTATATATATTTGAAAAAAAATACATAGAAATCTATTGAGATTGGTATGGAAAATTTTCTGTAGTACAATTTATTTAGAAATTTATAGAGATTGAAAATAGAAAAAATTCTCAAGAAAAGCATTTCCTATTAAAATCTATTGATAGTGCTATTGTATACAAACTTAATAAGGAAATCTGCAATTAGTACCCTAGAATAATTAATAGTAAAAAAAATAATGTATTGCCTATAACGATGTTAAAATATAACAATTATTAGTTTTATAAAAAACGACAGATTCTTTTTCTATTACATAATGTTTTTACATAAAAAGAGATCAATTTATGTATTTTTTAAGAAATACTATGTTTATATTTTTATAATGATCTCGAATTTCAGACATAAATTAATTTTATTTTTTATTATTGAAAGAATAGTTTGGTTTCAAAAGTAGGTCATTAATTTTCAACATAATTTCTTTTTAAATTTCTAACACACTTAATAATTTAAAGTGATATTTAAATAAATCTTTGTTAAAAGAATGTGAAAAAAGAAGTTTATTGTGATTGAAAGAGTATGAGATAATAAAATTATACTTTTGTCAGACATTTTTTTCGTCACTAACAGAAAAGTCTGTTCCCACCACTTTCTATTGAAAGTTTTTTATTGTTACATTTTCCATGTATAATTTGCATTATTCTTTAACAGAGCCAGGTTTCTTTGCCTTATATCGAATAAGGCTAGAAATCGCCTGAGCATAAACTTTTTCTATCTCAGTGAGAAGCTTACGTTCGCCACACCTGTAAACCGCAGTTGTTGGGGTTAAAAAAAGTAATTAATATTTAAAAATGTTATAATTTAATATAGCCGGAAATTTCAGCCCGGTAATTATTACACATTACATATCGGAATCAATGTCTAATAATTAAATGATAGAATTTTTCGGTAAGAATTGATTTTCCCAAACGGACACGATTTTCTGGCCAACATTGTAAGGGCGCCATTATTCTCCCTTGTGGTACACCCTTTCATCCTCTGGGGCACTCTGGTTTTAGGGTGCCACATTTTCACCCTAGTTAAGTGTGCAAATCTGGCTCCCATAGGGGGGTCGCTCACGAGACAAGCGTTTCACCCCTTGGAGGTGCCATATGCAACCTCTAGTTTTAACAGTGTACTAGCAGGGATGACCGAGCTAAGCTCGGTCAAAATTAGCATTGTGTTCAATTCCATATTTTATTGTCAATGTATCATTCTTGCTGTGTAGATACAATTGACAAGATCCTGAGACATAGTGACCCAAAATGGCCCACTAACCACATTTTTTTCAACATGCGATCTAACTAATGCTCTTCTTGAACCCGAAAACGATAGAATACAAAATTTAGTCAAAACCGTTTTAGCCGTTTTTTAGATACAATTAACTTGACCCACAGTGACCTAAAAACGACCCACTATTCGAATTTTATCGAACATGTCACTTAACCCAATGGTTTTTTCATGCTCAGAAACGATATAATACAAAATTTTGTTAAAATGTTTTGAGCCCTTTTTTTAGATACAATTTGCTTGACTCCCAGTGACTCAACAATGACCCACTAAATGAATTTCTCATACATGAGACTTAGCCCAATGGTGTTCTCATGCCCAGAAACAATATAATACAAAATTTAGTCAAAATTGTTTGAGTCGTTTTAGATACAATTAGCTTGACCCACAGTGACCCGAGAATGACCCATAAATCGAAATTTCTTGAACGAGTGGCTTAGCATAATGGCCATTTCATGCCATCTCATATAATATTACAAAATTTTATCAAAATGTCTGAACCATTTTTTAGATTCAACTAGCTTGACAAGTGACCCATTGTGACCCAAAATGACCCACTAATCGAATTTTCATGCACATGCGACCTATCCCAATGGTATTCGCGGGCTCGAAAATGATAGTATACAAAATTTCGTCAAAATCGTTCAAGCCGTTCTCTGCACTTAATTTGCCGCATTCTGTACAGTCATTCGACTGTTTTGAAAAAATGGTTTCATAACCGTAATTTAACTATATTCTCACCATAAAATGGCCTATAATATGGTCAGAATAGTGTTAAATTACAGTTGTGTAATTGTTTTCGGAAAAAAAAAAAACGGTCAAATGACTGGACAGAATGCTGCAAAAATTTAGCAGTGTAGATAAACATAACTTGACCCACGGTGTCCCAAAAATGATCCACTAATCGAATTCTCTCTAACATGTGACTTAGCCCATTTGTCTTCTCGTAATCCAAAACAGTAGATTACAAAATTTAGTCAAAATCGTTAGAGCCGTTTTTTAGATAAAATTAGCTTGAGTCGAAGTGACACAAAAGTGATCCACTAATCGAAATTTCTCGAACATGTGACCTAGCCCAATAGTTTTCTCGTGCCACAAAACGGTCGGATATAAAATTTAGTCAAAATCGATTGAGTTTTTTCAGATAAAATGCGCTTGTTCCTGACCGATTATGACCCAAAATGACCCACTAATCGAATTTTCTCGAACACATGACCTAGCCGAATGGTCTTCTTTTGCCCGGAAATGGTAAAATATATAATTTAGTCAAAATCGTTAGAGCCGTTTTTAAGATAACATTTACATACACACATACACACACAATTTTTACTCGTATTATAATATAAGATATAAGAAAAATGGAAGAATGTGTAAAAGCCATGAAATGCAAAGAACACAATAAAGATAAAAACAAGTCCATAAATAGGAAAACGCAAAACCTGATAAAGAATGTAACATGGCCACAATACATAAAGAATCTTATTCAAATTAATTAGAATGCAATGACATCGGAAGGCTGAAAGATCACAAGGATAACTCACCCTAGCGACCTATTGTAACCAAGTGTAACAGCCGTACATACAATCTCGAAAAAGCTTAAGTAAGTTTTTTAAAAATCAATTTACCACATTCTGAAAATGTTTTAACCTCTACTAGCAAATTTATTGATAAAATAAAAGATCTAGAAATTACTTAAAAAATCATACTTGCAAGTTTAGATATCGTATGATTTTATTCCTCGATTAATGTTCAAGATATCAAATCTTTCATTGAAAATGCCCTTGATACAGGACCGATATCATATATACATATAAAAACACAATAAAATCAGGTTTAAACCTCCTTACAGATAAAAATGTTTTTATTTTTAACGGAAGCTATTACAAACAACTGCTTATACACATATATGTTGCTTCTAATCTTCCGCAGTCTTTAATTTTATTAAAATTTGTTAAATTTTAAATTTTCACGGACATTCCGTATCGACAAAGGAAATTAAATTTAATGAAAGCTGCTTTTCTTTAAGGGTTAAATTCTTAGAACTAGTTAAAATATTTACTAGAGGATGATAATTAGAACGTTTTAGATTTTCCGATTTACGACATTCGAATGCTTTATGGCCAAATTTATTTAAATAAAAACAAGCGGACCTTCCTTTTTATTAACACATTTAATGTACTTTTGTAATTTTATCAATACGAGTGTAACATGAACACCAGACTTTACAAGTTTAGTTTTGTTCTTAAATTTTACTTCGTGTTTTATTTTAGGTGTAACGTCAACTTATGGCTTTACATCTTCATTATCAGACCATAAGTTCTCATAAATTTTATTTTTTTACTTAAATTCATGAATGTTCCAAAAAACGTAAAAAATTATTTTTTAAATGCAGAATCATTTATTTCACTCATTGCATATGATACCTTCAACTTTATGTTTAAAAGATATTCAAGTAATGCTACATTATCTATGATTTTCCTTTTGATAAAAATTCGTGAACCTTGCTGAATTACATAGTAAATTAAATTTAGAGATTCATAATATTTTCAATTTATTTCATGAATTTAATTTACTTTCGTTTCGTATTTATAATTTTTCTTTTTCTTTTATACAACGTTCAGTCAAAATTTATTTATGTAAATCTCTAAAATTAAATAATGAAATAAAACCGGCGAGCGCGAACAACGACATACAAGGTCAGTTTATGACTCTTAACCCCTTGAAGGGAAATTATTTGTGTTTTTTTAATGTCGAATTCACACCGGAATCTGCAAAAAGATTTGTTGCAAAATACGGCAAAGCAATTTAGCGACTTTATTCCACCAAAGTTAGAAAAGAAAATTTTAATAATTTTTTTCTGTTGCGAATCTTCATTAATCTTAGTTGGGATGAAATATATCCCACTGACCCTCAAGTGGTTAAAATGTTGCACGGAGTGAATCATCATTACAAGGCGATTTGCAAAAAACGATGGTCGATCCGCTTTGTACCAATCACCGTGTAAAAATGATCCACTCCGTGTGACGTTTTAAACGCCATGAACTGTCCCTGTATGTGGTTGGTCGCCCTCGAAGTCGCTTATTCATTTTTATACATTATGATACTGACTACCGTCGAATGGAGCAATCATGTTCACAGAATCAGTAATAATGGTCGAAGGTTTCAAAACAAAATCAGCACCTAAAATCACGCGATTTCGTTTTTTGTGCTTTCAAAATCATTTCTTACATTATTTTCAGAACTAATTTGAGCATTTTACTACTAGAATTGCTTTCAGCAATACTACTTTGAACATTGACAACTTCTGTATCAATGCTTTGATTAACTTCAGGAATTTTATTTAATTTCAAAATAGTTATATCGCACAAACAAGAAATTACGGCGGCAGCTATTTCGTCAAAGGATCGAGAGGTATCAATATACAAGGTATTACAAACCCATATGAGATTGTTAACTGAAAAACCCTCTTTAGTTTACCGAACTTGGTCTTTATAATCTACACTATGAAATTTCGAGTAGAAAACCCGTAAAATGTCTAATTTTGTGACGATTTTTATTTCTCCCCGATATCCGAAAATTAAACTATATAATGTCTTAATTCTGTATAATTTTTTAGTCCGCACAAAAACCTCTAATTCCTTAAAATATTTTAACTTAGATATAATAATAATAATAATAATAATAATAATAATAATAATAATAATAATAATAATAATAATAATAATAGCACTTCATGAGGTGTATCCAAATTCATCGGAACGTAATTAAAAATGGAATACGTGTTTACTCTTTATCACCTTGTTTCCGTTAAATTGGAAAATAAATCATCCTAGAATTAACTTAGATCACGTTAGCACGGTTTAAATATAAATTTGATCATCACTTTTTGGCGTAGAAAACATTTCGTTTTTACGGGAGTTGAAAATTTTAGTTCCAACATCCATCGTCAGGGGAGCATTCTTTCACCAGATTTTAAAATCACACTAAATTTATTATTTTCGAGTTATTTAAAATAATTATAGAGTAATATAAATTAAAATTAACAATGTTCTGTTGGTATTGTGCTTTACATACAGCATCCGGCAAGGAAATTAAATTTTAATTCTGTTTTACTTTAAATTTATGTGTGAAAATTTATCTCAAACGGGTGGTTCAAGACAGTGTTGAATTCAGGTGGCGATTACCAGGGAGATATCTCTCCCTAACTCAATTTGAAATTTAATGAAATAAACTTTATTTTTCTAAAAAACATAACAAAACAGTAATCTTATTTTTTTCTAGTATTTTAAGGGGATCCGGGATACATTTTCAAATAATTTTTATTTATTGAGTTAAAAATATAATTTTTTTGTGATGGTTAACCATATCATTTGTAAACAAAAAATGACATGGTAAAACTTCTCATATTTTTTTATTATTTTTTAATTTAAAATTTATTAAAAAAGTGGTGTAATTTAAAATCGTTATAACTCGAAATATTATTAATAGAATTTCAATTTTTTTCATTTAAATAAACAAAAACACATAAGTTTTAATTTAGATTCAGCATTAAAAAAAAAATATTAATAAAAAAAAACTAAAAATATTTAACAAAAAAAAATGGTGCAACTTTAAAAAAAATCGTATTTTCAAAAGAAAGTTTTTTTTTTTAAATAGGCTGAATCAAAATTAAATTAAAAACAATTGAAAAAGACGTTCTAAGTTTGAACCATTTATCTTTAACGGTTCTTGACTTATAAGAATTTAAATTCGAGAAATGTTGGAAAAACCCATCATGAAGAAAATCACATTTTTACAAAAAGTCGTTTCCATGGCAGCCATTGCTTGAAAGCTAGATTTTGGAAACAAACCAAAACGAAAAAAGTTAGTAATTATTCTTCTAATTAAGATAGAAACATGATTTAAAAGTCATTTTAAGCTGGAAAAAACAGAGAAATTTTTAAGGAAATAAAATGTTTTTACAAAATTTGAAGATTTTTGTTTCCCGGACCCCCTTAAATAATTAAACACTAAGAGAAAGTTCAGATACGAATTTTTCAATGTGAGTGGGGGCAGATTTTCATTCATCTCCCTTATGGAAAATTATTTTAGTTATGTCCGGCGTGGACAGCCGAGGACACCAATCCCCGCACCTGATTTTAATATTAAAGAAAAAATAAATTTTCTTTTTTTTCCGATTTTGATATACATATTACACTTATTCTTTTCGAGTAACCTAAAATAATTTTCACTTTCAAGAGGGGTGGTTACGCGGCGTGATCACCTATTTGTAATTCCAAAACTGACAAACTGCACCAAGAATATCGTAATAATAACTTGGTATTTCATATTGAAAGTGTAGAAAAACAGGTGTTAGTTTTCTAAAAAAAATCGCTTGTAAATACTGGCGTCAGTCAATTATATAGTAATCATTTTACGATCAGAATTTATCTGTCCCTGAAAACACCAAGATAAAGTACAGTGATAAACTTTAAGTTGCTGGGTGGGGCGTTTGACTTTAAATTCCCAATGGAAGTTAATGTGGAGTTATTTTTCTTTCTATGTTGATGTTTATATTTTACAAGTTTTTTCAAACGATTTATTCAAGCCAATGTTAAATTCCGTCGGCGGTGACTTCTAACCCCCAGCCCCACGGATTTTTAATAAACTAAAGTTTATTTTTTTTTTCCAATTTTGTGAGAAATAGTGCATTTATTTCTTTTTGAGTAATTAAAAAATAGAAACACGTAGAGAAAAGGATTTTTTTTTCGGGGCGGGGGGGGGGGGGGGGGGAGGGGGAGGACGGAGAAGGGGTTCATACGCAGAAATATCCAATGGAAACTAATTTTTACATCTTGTAAAACACAAGCAATATTTCATTCAAAACATAAAATATGCATTTATTTTTTGCAAAAAAATATGCACAGTTTTTTAAAACATAGAATGCGCACTTTGTTTCAAACATTAAAAATGCAGTTAATTTGAACAAGAATATACACTTTTGAAATATTGAAAACTGTTCACATTTTAAACACAAATTGTGTACAATCCATAATTTTTCGATTAAAAGTTGCATAAAAATTAAATATTTATATATATGGGGCATTCTCACAATCTTTGACTTTTGGGAAAAAAAATCTGGCAAAATTAAACTTGCTAAAATAACATTTTAATCTGATAGACAAATGCCTTAATGAATCAAAATAAAGAAAAATTGGTCAGCAGCGAAAATTTTTTTATTTAACTGAGGTTTAGGTTAAACTTGCGAGTTTATTTTTCCTTATCATTTTACCCCTATAGCTTTTAATTTTCTTCTAAATTTTTACTTATAATGAATTTGCATAATACCCACAGGACATTCAAATAAGAAATAATACAAATGTAGTACTTTTAATACAGACTTTTTGTATAACATTGTCTTAAAGGGGTGTTAAAGAACGGACGGTAAGGTAAAAAAAAAAAAAAAGGATGAAATGATAAAAAAGCTACGGTAAGGATGGAACGGTAAGGAAAATTACCACCTATTATTAGAAAAATCATGTTCATTGATTTTTCGAAACAGTTGTTAACATTGGATTAAATTATTATTATTATTTTTTTTTAATTTACCTCGAAAAGTGCAGGGATAAACCTTGGGGATGGTAAGACTACCAATAAAGCCACGATGCTTGAAATTGATATTTAAATGCTGATTTATATTCTACAGTAAATTTCCTGTCAAAGAATTTTAGATATTCTTTCTGTAGCATACTTCTGCATGAGCAAAAACTTGAAAAAAAAATCTGTCGCTGCATCTGAAGTGATTTTCTGTATAATTTTAGAAGAGGGATGGTAAAAAATATAAAACCCAGGGACAGAGTTCAAAAAAGAATATCAACCCTAAAAATGTGTGCAGGTTAACTTTTAGCTGCATATTTATATAAAACAATAGTTCCAGTTTCAGAAAAAAATTACATCGAATTATTTTTATTGAAACAATTTTATCCAGACAGCTCCAAACTTCAAAATCAGCATTAGAAACATGGGACGGTAGATGAGTTTCCCGTGTGTTTGGACCCCCAATATCGTCCAAAACTTATCTATCTCGTTAATATTGTTGTTCAATCATGCAATGTGATGTTCCCAAGTATATGAAATTAAAAAAAAAAAAAGTGCATTAAATAAAAAATTATTATTCAGAGACATGAAAGTTAAAAGATTGTGAGAATGTCCCATATATAGTTAAAAAATACCTACAATAATCTAAAACATTACAACTTTATGTAAACTTTAAATGAATTAAAAATAGTAACTAAACTATACAATAAAATATTTTTTAAAAAGTAACTAATCCAAAGAAACACAACATAACCAACTTAAACATAAACAAAATCAACCGAAGTAAGAAACAAGACAAAATAACCAACTAACTAACTAAACATAGAGACAAGCTGCGTGGCTATGATACGCTATGCAGGGTTAAAACTGTTTTTACCCATGCAACATTCCCCAAAATTTACCTGTCGTGACTATACAGAAAAAAAAAACCAAGATTTAAACCAATGTGAATCTGAAAGTGAATCTGACTAACCAAAATCATTCATTTTCAAAAGCGATCAATTACGACTTCACTTTCCGTAAATCGAATAAAGATATCGGTTCATATATATGTATATATATATATACACACATTAAAGATATTAAAAAAAATTAGGCCTAAACGACAAAGTAACCTCCAAACATGAAAAAACTTTCATATGTGTGTCATATTTTTTTGTTAAATATTTTGTTCTTTTAAGTAATTTTATGTGCAACATCAGTAGCCATCAATATAACATTTAGTTCATTTTTTTTCTAATTCTGATTATCGCACATTTTGAATTTTTACGCCACCGAAAAGGAAAAAAAAAATGTACTTTCGAATGAAATTTGTTTGAAACTGTATTACAATTTTGTTTGAAAAATATATCGCCATTTACTCATGTTTTTTATTATTTTCCAAATAATTTTCCAGCATTATATTTTTAATCCACCTTTATCGCTTGTAGACAATTACGAAAAATAAATCAGTTTGCATTTAAAGTAATATAAATAGCTCAGCATTTACTTCAAACTTAGGGGAAGGTGGCCTAAAATGATCCTAGCGGGCAAAATGGTCCACATATGTTTTCTTCTAGACAGGCCATTTTATCTAAAGGGTAACACATAAACTAGTTGTGCCAAGTGAAGAAGAAGCAAAGGCGGTATTGAAGTGATCGCAGTATTACGCGGCTGAATAGAGTTCTTTGAAAAACTTGGTCATCTGTTATAAAATAAGCACCAACTTCCATATTTATTTAGATATACAGTCTTTCATGTACAAAAATATGACTTCGTTTACATAATAGAGTAGGGTATACCGGGGCATATTTACGCGGGGTTTTTTTTTAATGAATTTTCAAAAGTTTTCATGTTTAAACTTAAGAAACTTTAAGCATTGCAGTTTTATAAAGTAGTTAATAAAGTACAAATTTGTTCAGTTGTTGCCCTATTTTTTTTTTTTTTTTTAAGGTCCAAATTTTTACCACGTTTACGCATATTATAACTGATACCGGAGTAAGTGAAATAAAAATTTAATGAACTTGAAATGTTTTATTTTTAACTTTAACTCTTTAAAAAAATAAAAAAATAAAGAGAATTAATTAAAGAATATTTTATAGGCTGAACTAAAAACATAGGGCTTATTGCTAATTAAAAAGGGATTTATTTAGTCATCATCATCACGCTTACAGTTTTTACTAACAAAAAATAAAGTATTTCCTTTTGCACACTTGTCAGGCGACCACCTTTTGCATTTAAGACATTGAACCCAGTCTTGTTCTTTTTTGGATTGGTTGTATGATTTCAAACATTAAATACACAAACAATTTTGATCTTTGTCGTCACATTCATTCACTATTTTCATTTTTCCAGAGTATACCAATTTTTTCGTATGTAACGTACGTTAACGTACGTAAAGGTGCCCCGATGTCAATGCGCAAACGTGCCCCGTCGAAATGTTTGGATTTATTTTTAAATTGCAACAAAAATTACTAACATTTCTGTTCATACAAATACAATTCTCAAAAAAGGATAAAATACTGCTAATGTTCATATAATTGTTTTTCCTTAACTAAGTATTATTAGTTGACAATAAGTTTCAATAAGTTCAACACAAAATTTACTCACCTAGACAGAAAACAGGTTATCCTTTCCACATGCTAGACCGAAGCTCGAATGACGATCAAAAACGTGTGAGAATACCCAACTAGGGAGCAGCATCAGTCTGTCATGACTAGTGGCATGCCAGTTCTAACTCGTTTCGGGAAAAGTGGACTGCGTAAACATGACCCATGCGTCAACGTGCCCCGGTCTATCTTATGTTTTTAGAGGTGAATTACGTTTACTTTCTTATATTTCACGGCGTTCTCCAGTTATATCACCTAAAATGGACGGTCACGTTGCCGGGTAAAATGATCCATTATGTGGATTGTTCTACTACCATTTCATAGGCTGAAGAAAATCCGGTACCGGGACTTAGCAATCATGGGAGCCAAATTTGTGACTTCTAGAAATCTTTCTCTTTGAGTGCACGTGTTATCCTATTATTTTAAGGATCATAATTTTCAAATATTCCACTTTATTGTTTTTTCAAAATTATTTGTGACACTTTTTATTTTAAAATTTACATAAAATAAATTATGTATGCAATTTGATTGTAAAACTTATTTTATTTCATCATTTATTGTCATAATTACTTTTATATACTTTATTTTGCCGATAAAAAACAACTCAGAATTATTTTTATATGAAGGATCATTTTGCCTTTTGGTGAGGATAAAATGATCGTTTGGGCACTTTTTAAAAATCTATTTGGGTAAAAAATATTATTAAAATATGTTTATAAAGCAAAATATAGTGTAAAACATATTAGCAAAAGGCCAAAATTTCATTTAAACAGTTATGTTACTTTACACAAGTTTTCCAATTAAGGGGATCATTTTACGTCACCTTCCTCCACACTGTTAAAACTAGAGGTTGCATATGGCACCTCCAAGGGGTGAAACGCTTGTCTCGTGAGCGACCCCCCTACGGGAGCCAGATTTGCACCCTTAACTAGGGTGAAAAAGTGGCACCCTAAAACCAGTGCCCCGAGGGTGACAGGGTGTACCACAAGGGAGAATAATGGCACCCTTACAATGTTGGCCAGAAAATCGTGTCCGTTTGGGAAAATCAATTCTTACTGGAAAATTCTATCATTTAATTATTAGACATTGATTCCGATATGTAATGTCTAATAATTACCGGGCTGAAATTTCCGGTTATATTAAATTATAACTTTTTTAGATATTAATTATTCTTTTTAACCCCAACAACTGCGGTTTACACGTGCGGTGAACGTAAACTTCTCTCTGAGATAGGAAAAGTTTATGCTCAGGAGATTTCTAGCCTTATTCGACATAAGGCAAAGAAACCTGGCTCTGTTAAAGAACAATGAAAATTATACATGGAAAATGTAGCAATAGAAAACTTTCAATAGAAAATGGTGGGAACAGACTTTTCTGTTAGTGACGAAAAAAATGTCTGACAAAATTATAATTTTATTATCTCATACTCTTTCAATCACAATAAACTTCTTTTTTCACATTCTTTTAACAAAGATTTATTTAAATATCACTTTAAATTATTAAGTGTGTTAGAAATTTAAAAAGAAATTATGTTGAAAATTAATGACCTACTTTTGAAACCAAACTATTCTTTCAATAATAAAAAATAAAATTAATTTATATCTGAAATTCGAGATCATTATAAAAATATAAACATAGTATTTCTTAAAAAATACATAAATTGATCTCTTTTTATGTAAAAACATTATGTAATAGAAAAAGAATCTGTCGTTTTTTATAAAACTAATAATTGTTATATTTTAACATCGTTATAGGCAATACATTATTTTTTTTACTATTAATTATTCTAGGGTACTAATTGCAGATTTCCTTATTAAGTTTGTATACAATAGCACTATCAATAGATTTTAATAGGAAATGCTTTTCTTGAGAATTTTTTCTATTTTCAATCTCTATAAATTTCTAAATAAATTGTACTACAGAAAATTTTCCATACCAATCTCAATAGATTTCTATGTATTTTTTTTCAAATATATATACATATATATAAATAACATACATCCCTAAAGAAAATTTTTTATAAGGCAAATTTCATAGCAGGCGTCTCCATCAAATACGCTTCGATAAAAACGATTGAAATGGGTGGTCCTTCAGAACTTTTCATTCACTTTGGTCAAGATTACAAACTTCGCCAGATATTCTAAATGTCGACAGATATCTTGAAATGTCTGAAAAATGATATTATTTTTACGGACGTCGATAGATATCTCTGAATATTGGAATACTAATATCATTTTTACAACATTGTCCAATGTAAATAAAATATTATAAATAAGGCATTAAAAAATCAAGTTTTGTAAAAATGATAAAATTGTTAAATTTTATAGTTAAGAATGCTATTTACGTATTATAATGTTATAAGTAATCCAAAAAATTCGTTTGGATGCTTTCTTTTAAGAACTAATTTTAAGTTACATCTGTGAATTTAGGCAGATATTGTGAATATGTTATTGTGAATATGTGATATTGTGAATATTGTGAATATGTGATATTGTGATATTGTCTGATATCCAGTGACTTTGGAGATATTGCCCTTTATTGATCGGGACAATGGCCGATATCTGTCTGTATGCTACCTGTGTTTTACAGCGGTAGATTTCACTTGCCGACGAAGGAATATGGCACCCCACACTCATCACAGCGCATGCGCTAAGTGCCAGTCCCCCAGTGGGGTGCCATGTTTCTACCACACAGCACCTTAATTACTCCAGTCACCCTTTGAGAAACCAATCGGCACCCCAACCACATTTCGAAGCCTCTTGGTGCCAATTGATACCGTGTTTTAACACCAGCCTTTCAAAACTCACCGAAAAGTCACCTTCAGTTTTAACAGTGCATATTCCATAATAGAGTTAATCCCTTCATCAATAAATAAATAAATAAAATATACGTAAAAACAAAATTTTAAGACATGTAATTAAACTATGTACTTAAACTCCTGGAATGATAGGAATAAATGAGGGTGATTGAAAATAGAGATATTTGGCGAATACTTCGTTTGTTAACTATTTCGCAAAGCTAATACGAAAGTACCAATTTTAATTAATTTAGGAACTTTTTGAAACACATAATTGCTGTTTTTGAAATAAATATGATTTTTAGTATTGTTAGAGTGTATTCTTAAAATGTGTTAAATGTAAAAAAATGTATTACAATTTAATTTTAGAAAAATGTTTTCGCCTATTTTCTGTAACCCGGGAAACCCGGGCTTATCTCGGGCTTTAATTATAAAGCTATATAAAAAAAATAAGATAACTTTTGTTTTCTTTTAAAAAAATAGTCTTCCGGATAGATTTGCTGGCACGATCTTCGGAACAATTCGACTATCGCTTTTTAAAACATCCACCCTCCACGATAGTTTTCTTTGAAATAAAAGTTTATAATCTATATATACAGGTAGCATAAACAGGTTATCAGATTTTATTAAGTTTCAAAGTCGTAAAAATATTTCCTCTTTAAGAAGGGAATATAATTTTACTAATTATGAATATACGAATTATATATATATATATATATATATATATATATATGTGTGTGTGTGTGTGTATATATATATATATATTGTAACACTTTTTCTTCAGATTTTAAGATTACATATATAGTAAAATTTAAAAATTTCCCGAATTAAAGACGTTTTGAATCCATAAATGTAAGTTGTGTGCATTAAAATATACATTATACTAACAAAAAACGTCATCTTTGTCTGTCAACAATTTAAACATTTATACAATAATTTACCCAAGATATACTTAAAAGTTAAATTTGTAGTTTTAAAATGCTTAATAATGTATAAGTCACTAACCAAAACTTCTTAAAAGTATATTCAAATTACATTTTATCTGTCATTATATTCTTTTGAAAGTCTTTTGTTGAAAATTTTAGCTCCAAATTTTAAAGATGGGTCTTTTTGTATGAGATTTTTCACTAATATCGTCGGTACCATGTCAAACTATCCAATGTGAAAATAGTCACTTTTCAGGAGGGCAAAAAAACTGTTTTAATTGTGGATTCAAAATCAGCGCCAAGCACCAGTAAACAATTATTATATTTTTCGGGTGCTGTTTTATATCCTATTTAAGCCTGCTATTGAGATAAATCATTTGAATAATTTTACTCGCCAAAGAATCAGATTGGATAGTTTGATATGGTATGCTTATTTGTACGTTTTCAGTTTCGTTGAACTTTTTCAGCTTCAAACTATCCAATATGCCACATTGGATAGTTTGACTTGTAAAAAGTTTGTGCTTTTCCCAGGTTCGCCATTCCATAGTAGCGAATATGACATATTGGATAGTTTGACTTGTAAAAATTTTGTGTTTTTTCCAAATTCGCCGTTTCATAGTAGCAAATGTGTCGTATTCAATAGTTTAATTTGTAAAAATTTTAATATTTACGTACTCAATATATTTACATACTCTTAAGAATTTTCTTTAATAATTTTTATAACGAATATACAGTAAATTAATAAAGAAAAAAGCTTTTTTAAAACATTCTGTTAATTTTATAAAATATAAGAAAACAAAAATATCTCAAATAATGGGGTAGTCAATAACCGGCACTTCATACCCGTAAGTATAAATAGAAATCTTCGCACTATTTTTTCTAAGAAACTCATGTGTCGCTTTCTACCACTATTTTCGAATAGAAATCTTTGATTTATTTAATCTCCCATTAAAAAAAGTTGGAGCAAACTATTTTAAAGAACATTTGGAAGAAATTCATAATAGGCTGTTTTAATACAATAATTACAAATGTTCTCCCGAACGTGGGGAATAATAAAAGGGTAATTCTTTTTTTTCAAGACATTATTGATCGTTAAAAAGTTTTTATGACTTTTGCTTTAATTTTCTGTCGTCTAACAGTGCTGTAACTCTCGTAAATATACTTGTATTGCCATATAATTTATTTTTGTTTTTTATGTTTACTA
Organism: Maratus speciosus; assembly: GCA_963932465.1. NCBI lineage: Eukaryota > Metazoa > Arthropoda > Arachnida > Araneae > Salticidae > Maratus > Maratus speciosus. The sequence goes on from OZ010792.1 coordinate 166,477,419, forward strand.
TGGCATGTCCGGTGAAAACGGAGCGTGTAGCATTTAAAGGTCCTTTACAGGGACACTCAAAAATATCCCGTTACATTACGCTTAATGGGGAAAGAAATGTTTGTGGTTTAGTTTAATTATGTTACACTATTTCAAACATAATGAAATTTATATACATTAATGAGGTGCACAGCAACGTGCCTACGGTAGAATATGACGTGTACAACAGTTATCTTTCATTTACAGTAGCACACAAAAGATTTCGCTTAAAGTGTAGTCTATTAACGATAATTGCTGGAAATACGATTTATATTATGGTGTGCGTTTTCAAACTATGTGCATACTATATGGCATGTATAAATTCTATAGATTGTATACTGAACTACCTAAATACTCGTAAATCGTTAGCATTAATAAGCATGATTCTGAACTGCTTAAACGTAGTTTTTAATTGTGTTATGTATTTCAAAGCTGAACTATAGATAGTATATGAGATGTTTGTGGAATATAAGTAAAATCATATACAGGTCCACGCGATAAACTAGAAACCTGGACAATTATGGATGATAATTTCTGAAGTTTCATTTTAGTAGTTTTAAGCTTCCTTTACTCTGCATTAATTTTTTAGCTTATTATGTGGCATGTATAAAAACCTGTAGGTAATATACACGGTTATACAAAAGATTTCAGTTATGCTCGTCTATTGGTAGAAATTACTGAATGTGAATTTTTAACCTATTATGCGTTTTAACACTTTCCAACAAGGTTGAAAAGTGTTTATGAATTAGGTTTGTTTGTCCACTCTCTAAATCACGTAAATATCATCGGATTATCTTGCAATTGAAAAATATTAATGATGCTTACAGTGGCATGTATAGTATTGCATATGAAGGCTATAACATTAATAGTTTATTTACAGGGGCACGCAAAAGATTTCCATCACATTATGGTATACGGGGAAAAATCGTTTGGAGGGTATTTTAATGACATTATGCTATTTCAAAGGTATTAAAACCGATATAAATTACTGAATTTCATTACAAGAAGATTACGACAGAATAGGGCATGCATTCATAACATTTGTCGTTCATTTATAGGGCAACACAAAAGAAATGAGTTACAGTACTGTCCTTGAGCAATAATTGCTTTAAGTGCGTTTTTTAATTTCGGTATGCGCTTTTAAATGTAACTATTTTTTGTATGTTGTATAAAAATTCTATACCTCGTATACAGGGCTGCACAAAAGACTTCACTAAAAATGAATTACTGTCATAGACAGAAAAAGTACTAGAATGATAGATAGTATGCGGTACTTTAGTTTAATTAGAAAACGCGTAACTAAATTTACACTTTAAAACTTTAGCAATTTCCGCCAATAAACGGAAATATACTCGAACTTCTTACATAGACCTGTGTATTATCTACAGATTTTTATGCATGTTACGTAATATGATAAAATTTAATTCAGGCAAACAATTGTTATAAACACACATCCAGAAATTACCAGTCACAGCCGGCAATGTTTTCAGTTCGTTGCATATCCCTGCATATTAGGAATTTCTACTAAAATATTTTAATATAGTGAAAAGAAATAAAAGACCGAAATTGCATAACTTAATTAGAAACCTCCTTTAAGAAAATCACTACAATATAGAAAGTAATGCTTACAAATTCTTTTGTATAGCCCTGTATATGATCTATAAAATTTATACGCACCACATAATATTCGAATAGTTAAAAACTCATACTATAATTGAGAACGCACTTGAAACAACTATCGCTAATAGGCAGCAGTGTAACCGAATTTTTTGTGTGTCCCTGTAAATTAACAATAACTATCATACATGTCATATTATACCTACAGTAATCAACTTGTAATGTAAATCAATTACGGATATCAATTTCACTTTGTTTGGAATATTTTAACATTATTAAAATATGTTCCAAACATTTCTTTTACTATAAACCATTGTTCAACAAAATTCATTTGTATGAAGCTGTAAATAATAATAAATGGCTTGCACATCATATTCTGCATAAAACATGTTTTAATACACTTGATAAATCCATATTAATTTCATTATGTTTTAAATATCGTAACACCATTAAATGACACCGCTCTTTTTCCCTATTGAGTATAATGTAAGGGGATTCTTTTGAGAATCCTTGTAAATGCACAAAAGTTTCTCACATTCCATTAACAATAGAAAACATTTGCTATAGTAAACGTCAAAAACATATATCAATTGCGTTAAATTTTAATCCATTTGTAAAACAGTTTTTGTCTTCCTGATAAAAAGACTGTTTTCATATTGGATAGTTTGACATGGTATGGATGCTTAGAAAAAGGAAAATATCGAAACATTTGCGGCAAAGGATCGAATATGCCATATTGGACAGTTTGACAATGTAAATTTTAGAAAAAAGTGCATATTGGATACTTTGAAATAGTCATCATCTAAGTTCCTAAGCAAGCTAGAGACGCACTGTAAAAAAAATTCCGCAACGTTCCTGGGAAAAAATGGGCAGCTGAGTTGCCCATTATTTCCAAGAAACATTTCTTGAAAATGACTGGTACTTTACTGTATATGTTAAAAACTTTCTACAGAAATGCCAGTAAGTTTCCTGCGAAATACCAGGAATATTTCTGTTGACAGCAAAACATTACTGACATATTCAAGGCTGGAGTAGCACAAGAGCGAAAAATGTCCAGACCAGGGATCGAACCTGGATACTTGGCGTGCCGTGCCAATGCCTTACCTGTTAGGCTATCCGGACCGATACCTGGCTGACATAATTCACTCTGGATGTTCGTTCCCTTCATTATGACATCACTGACATTTCACAGCATGCGGGATCCGCGGACGATTTTTACATTTACAGTTGACAATTTTCGCTTTATTATCATTATTTGTTAGAATGAAAAAATATTTTGAAATTGACATCAAAATTATTATTTATAATTTACACGAAAAAATAAATTTTCAGTTAAAATTCAATAAAGTAAATATATATGTGATATATTGTTTCTGAACTTTGCTTAAAATATAAAAATATATAAATGTAAATAATAATTAGAAAAAAAATCTAGACATAAAATATTTTGGATTTTCGTCAGTAATTATGTTAGTTTACAAGTTAGATAAAATACATATAAATTTTCATGAAAAAAAAAACCTAAACGTAATTGTATATTTTTTCCGAAAATAAAAAAAAAAAATTCAAATTTGCAGCAATTCAAAGTGTCAAATATATGTCAAATTTAAATCAAATTGTAATAAAGTGTTAAAATATAAAATTAATTAAAAAAGAAAAAAAAAGTCAAGATGTAGCATCGAACCCGGGCCGTACGGGTGGCGTGCAAGCTTTCTGCGTCCACACCACGAAAGACACGTTGAGAGCTGCAAACTAATGGGTATTTGAAACGTATGCTAAAACTCGGCATCTAATTTCTGAAAATCTAAAGGCCCATTTGAAGAAATCCTTTCACAAGAATAATTAGAGATGAGAACTCTAAAACATACTTTAAATTAATCAAAATAGGTGAGAATCATATTTGATTGTCCCCTGGTTAATGCAGATCCAAATAATAGGTGTATTTTTTTTTACACAGTCTGCTCGTTAAAGATTTCACAGACAAGTACGAGAGATAATCTCTTAGTGATGTCACAGAGTTATTGTATTTTCATCTGAATTATCTTGACAATAGAGACGTAAAGGATTATGTCGTCTATTGATTTATTTGCATTCCATATTGATTTTTTTACATTCATTTAAGGAATTCGTTTTCGACACTCGCGCGCGAGCAACGGATTATAGGAAAAAAAAATAATAAATGGCGGCCGCAGCGTTTTGCTGTTTCCAACTTTTGTTCAGGAACGTTTCAGATAAGAAAACCAGAATTTCACAGGAAAGAGCTAAATTATTCTGAAAACCTGATAAAAGGCGAAACGTTCCTGGATTTTACATGGAAAGTTACCATTTTTTTTTACAGTGCGTGACGATTTTAATTAGTACGTATCATGGGCAATACAACAAAATGGCACAAAATATGAAAAATGCATTTTTTCACATTGGATAGTTTGACATGGTAGCGACGATATGTATACGTTAGTTCCAATCAGTTTACATTTTATTCCATATGAAATTTAAAATTGCGATTTCAGAAGAAAGATTTAGTACTTTGCTAGTAAGGAAAGTAATTTTTGAAAATCGTTTCTTATTGAAAACTTTAAATTATTTTTTTGATTAAAGAATACTTTTCGAAAAGAGGACGTTTTGAATTCTTGATAATGGATCATCCAGAAATCTATATAAATAAACAGTAGTTTACATAAATTACATTTCATACAATATTGAAACTAGACAAATATTTTCTACTGTAACAGTACGTACGTTTTCTTTTTAATGTATAATTTCATTTTTTATATTGTAGAGTGACATATATACTTATATTGTAGAGTGACATGTATTCTGCAGTAAATTTACTGTTAAAGAGATTTAGACATTCTTTGTCTAGCATACTTTGTCATGAGAAAAAAATTAAAAAAAATCTCTGGCTACATCTGAAGTGATTTTCTGTATAATTCTAGAAGAGGGATGGTAAGGAATCTAAAACCCAGGGTCAGAGTTCAAAAAATAATAACAACCGTAAAAATGAGTGCAGGATAATTTTTTGCTACATATTTATGTAAAATAATACTCCCAATTTCGAAAAAATTGCATCGAATTACTTTTATTGAAACAATTTTATACAGACATCTATAAACTTAAAAATTAGCATCAGATACAGGGGACGGTACAGGAGTTTCCTGGATATTTGGACCCTCAGCTTCGTCGAAAACGTATTTATCTCGTTAATATTGTTAAGCAGTCATGCAATAGGATGTTCCACGGTATATGAGATAAAAATAATCAAGAATATGTACCAAAACAAAAAAAAAATTTCACAGACTTAAAAGTCAAAAGATTGTGAGAATGCCACATTTATATAATTAATTATAATTAAATTAGTCTGTTTTATAATAATTTGACGTTTATTGCTTTTATACTGCTACTGCGCATTATATTACACAAATATATCATTAAAAGTTGTTATCTAGGCTTTAACATCCAATGATTGAAGCGAAAATAAAATTTAGATGTACAAGATGTTTTTCTGCATTACCAATTAAAGATATTCTTTCAATATATTCAAATATATTCTTTTATTATAAATACCTAAATATGAAGCAAATGATGAAGAAAAGCAAGTGAAGGAAAGAGAAAGAAAGGTGGAAAAAATATCACACTACAGATACGTTCAGATGGATTTAACATAATGTTAAGATCTACATTAAATTTTTTTATTGTAAATTTTAAGATACACAAATTGCACAAGATAATGCTCTTGTATAAATAAAAATAGAAATAAAATCTGTATATTCATTAACCATAAAGATTTCTCCTTACAAATCAAAATAATATCATGTTTTAGTATTTTTATTTATATTTATAAAGCTATGAACTTAAAAAATTAAGTCATTGTTTTGTCGAAATGAATTACAATAAAATTTAAAGATTTTCGTACATATTTGCTTGCACAATCTTCGAAGCAATTAGGCTATCGCTTGGATATTAACATCCCTACTCCAACACAGTTTTCTTACAAATAAAACTTTATGCACTATATATACATGCAACATAAACTGGCTATCAGATTTTATAAACTTTTAAAATCATAAAACATTTTTTTAATTACGCGGTATAATTATGCATAATATACAGTATTTAAAATTCATATGTATTTTCTAGATAGTTATGGAATATTTGAATAGGATTACATAACTATTTTTTGTCATATTTTAAGTTTCTGTGTAAATAGGTGTTTGCTTTACTGAGTAGCATTTAAAATATAACGGATCTAAATAGATTTTGAATAGATAAATTTAAGTTTGTGCAGTAAAATATGCAATATTACAAGAAGAAAGTAAAATCTTTACATGTCAACAATTTAAACATTTATGCAGTAAAGTGTTCTAGACATTCTTAACAGCTATATTTGTAATTTTATAATACTTAGAAAGGTAGGAGTACAAAAACGAAACTTCTTAAAAATATACTCATATTACAAATTCATATGCCATTATATTCTTTTGAAAGGAATCTGTTGAAAATTTTATTTCCAAACTTTTAAAGGGATCTTTTTGTAAGATATCTTTCACTAATGTTTATAATTTCGTTCGAAACGTTTTATATTTTATTTCATATGTAATGGAAAATTGCGACATTAAAAGAATGATTTTGTCCTTTACTGGTAAGTGAAGTAATATTTGAAAATCACTTCTTATTGAAAGTTAAAAATTCCTTTTTACTTAAAGGATGCTTTTTGAAAAGAGCACGTTTTGAATGATGGATAATGAATCATAAAGTATGCTATATGACAAAATAGTCATTGCATAAAATTACTTTGAATCATTGTTTAAACTAGACATATATTTCTACCAAAAAAGAATGTACGTTTTCTTTAAAGTACAATTTCAATGATGATTTTTTAGAATGACATATGTACTTAATTAATTATTTTTTTTTTATTATAGATTATAAATAGGAAGCGAAAGAAATGTAATAAAAAAATCATACTATAAATATATTACGTTCAGATCTAAGATAAATTTATGATCTACATTTAAATATTCTGAGTGTAAAAATTTAAGATACACATTGTACGATATAAAACCTTGTATAAATAAAAATATAAATAAAATGTGAATTTTTATAAAACAGAAGGAAGTCTCCTTACAAGCCTAAATAATCTCAATTTTTAGTATTTTTATGTAAATTTACAAAATCAATGACCTTAACCCGTAACTGGAGACATGAATTTCCTTACGTTGTAAAACACATAGAGTCAAAATATCTCCAACGTTATTTTTCTTTTTTATCTTTTGTAAACAGCATTGGAATTTATTTTGGAAGCGCAATATAGGCTGGAAATCATGTAATTAAGAAAATATTAAAATGAATTATATTAAAACAATTAAATGTTATAATATTAATTGTAGGAAAGATAATATAAGAAAAACCTAAACAACCTTTTTAATGAATACTTACTTAATTTCGATATCACGGAATGACACTAATGTTAATAACTGCTAGAATTAAACAAACAAAAATTAAGAATACAATATTTTAAAATATTACCTTAAGAATATTTCTTTATTATTTTTGCTTTATACATCATTCAAAAGCAGCTGGGGCATACGGCTAAGGAACATTCTCCACATACTGGTTGTTTACCAGAATGGCATAGAGTAGATGTTTTCCTTTTCAACATTTTGGGGCAAATGGTACAGTATTTTCTAGTAGGTAATTTTCCACTGCTATCTTCCTCTACTTTTTCCTCTTCTTTACCAAGTATATTCGCAATTGAACATCTCACTTCCTGTCGAAGACGGGTATTTATTAACTTCTTTTCTAAATCTTCACTGGCAAGCTTCTTTGCGAGGTTCTATATAAAATGTAGCCTTGACTCATTTCTATAGTCTCGTGTAACCTGGTAAATAATAAATGCGTTAACTGCACTTATATCCATAAGGCGAAAAGATATAGTCATTGGCCACCTTCTGGTTCTCCGATTAGTACAATATATGACACATTTTTCATACAAGGCATCAACACCAGATATGATATTACTATAAAAAGCGATAATTTCCGGCTGATTGATGTCTGTATCTTGGGATATTGATGAGTGCATAGACGACAATAGCAATACAGCTTTGCTTTTTTTGGAGTATATGATACTAAGGTTAAATCATTCGAAAAGCCATAAATTGAACGCTTGGGTATTCTGCTTCTGTTTGGAAGGAATTATTTATGTATTTCGGATGTATTTTTATGTTCCAACATAGGTTAAGTTTTTTTCCTTCAAAACATTTACATGCTCAACTGATGAAAACCAATTGTCTGCTGTTGTATTCCAGTTTGTGCCTGCAATATAGCGCACAACTGCCTGTGTTGGTTTTTGCAACATTTTATCTTCTGAAAGTGCCATACAATAAGAATTTTTACCGCAATATATGTACCCATTGAAGAAGTAATTGTTTCTGAAATCAGTTAAAGACATTATTTTCAGTCCATATTTACATGGCTTATTAGACATATACATCTTGAATTTACTCCTTCCTCTAAAACTAACAAACATCTCATCGATACATGCTAAAGTGTTAATACTGTAAGCTGACTGAGAGTTTTTGATTGATTTTTCGAAAATCTCTGATATTATTGCCATTAGAATTTCCCTTAATCGTTTTTCTCTCGTATTTGGGTCATCAAACATCAAGCATTGGAGTAGATCTGCAGAGCGTTTCATGTTCATGATACACCGGAAAATGTCTCAACCCATGCCATCTGTTGCAAAAAGTGAACTGAGATCCTCATGGTTTGATTTAAAATCAGCTGTGCAAAACAGTAGACCTGTAAAGTTACGTAATTCCACTATATCCAAATCACGCAAATCTCACTTCTCTTGATCTTTATTGTTTTGCCTAATTACAGCAAGTTTATGATTTGTATATTTCACAATCATAAACAACAAGTCGGTCGAGAAAATGTAGGCCCAGGTTTCACTTTCAGTCAACGATATCCGTTGAAAATTAGGACGAATTCCGGGCAGATTCAAAACAATATTGTGCTGAAGCGTCCGGTAATGCGAACTCACTAACGGCTTCTTGGACCAATTGAATCTATTTTTTCCTTTCCATAGAAATAATTTTCCATGTCAACCATGTCGTCTTACTCTTCTTAATTTACGTCCGAATTTTCTTCACTGTTTTGTTCGCTTTCTTCTTCATGATCGCTTATAATCTTTTCTGCATCGCTAATATGAGAGCCATCTTCCGACACTTTGCATTCTTCAAACCACTGCATTACAGTTTTCTTTAAAATCTGGATAACATGGCCGAATTTTTTTTCCTGGAGGGTCATGCTTGAGTATTATGCATTTCCTTTTAAACAACAATATATTATTCTAGACAAAGGAAACGGATTGCAATGCTAAATACGTAGAAATTAACTGGTGCGTTATATATTTTTTTCAGTCACAGTTTCAGAGACGTGTAGTCAATCTGACTTCATAAACTTTGGAAAAGAACTACTCGGATATAGGGGTGTCTTCAAACTTTGACTTATGCCAACATACTGATAAAATACGGGGTGTCCTAAAAAGGACTGGCTGATTTTAAAATTCAGTAACTTGCAAACGGTGACAGATATTTAAAAAATTCTTGCAGGAGCGTTATGCATAAGGTCAAAAGTTTTTTTACAGTGATTTTCGATTTTAGTTCGAATTACAAACAATAGATGGCGCTGTAAGCAATATGCGCTAAAAACAGGCTCGATTTTTTGGTCGATCTCTTCTTCCATGCTGAAAAAGGAGATGGAAATGTATTAAGTGGGTCCCGAAGGACCAAAAATCGAGCCTGAATTTAGCGTCCATTAATCACATCGCCATCTATTGTTTGTAATTCGAACTAAAATTAAAAATCACTGTAAAAAAACTTTTGACCTTATGCATAACCCTCCTGCAAGAATTTTTTAAGTATCTGTCACCGTTTGCAAGTTTGAACGTTTGCAAGTTTGAACGTTGCTTGAACGATCTTCGAAGCAATTGGACTATCGCTTGGATGTTAACCATCAACACCACCACAGTTTTCTTACAAATAAAAATTTATACGCTATATATACAGGGAAAATAAACTGGCAAAGAGATTTTATTTACTTATAAAGTCATAATTTTTTTTTATTTACGCAGTACATTTTTTCGTATCATATAGTATTTACAATTCATATGTATTTTGAAAATAGTTGTGGAATATTCGAAAAGGATTACGTGAAATCTTTTTTACGATCAGCTTTTAATTTTCCAGAGAAATGAGGGTATGTTTTCTTGAATAGCATTTAAAATATCACTTATCTAAATCCATTTTAATAGATAAATACAAGTTGTGTACTTTAAAAATCTGCATTTTACTAAAAATAAAGTAAAATTTTTACATGTCAACAATTTAAACATTTATAGAATATAAAATGCCTAGAAATTCTTAACAGCTATATTTGTATCTTTATAAAGCTTAGAAAGGTACGAGTCATAAAACAGAACTCCTAAATATACTCATATTACATTTTATATGACATTATATTCTTTTGAAAGGATTTTGTTGGAAATTTTACCTTTAAATTTTTAAAAGTATCTTTTTTGTAGGATATCTTTTAATAATGTTTATTCTTCCGTTCGATTCAGTTTTTATTTTATTCTGTAAGAAATTGAAAATTTGGACATTAGAAGAATGATTTTGTCCTTTAATATTAAGTGAAGTAATTTTTGAAAATTACTTCTCATGGAATGCTGTAAAACCTTTCTTGCTTAATGGATGTTTTTTGTAAAGAGGACGTTTTGAATACTGGATAATGCATCATCAAGTATAATACACTGACGGAAAAAAAATCCCAACTCCAAGAAAGACTTGTGTTAGATAAACTAAATTTGGTAGGTGTGTTTATATATCTGAAAGATGACATCGATTGAAATTTCGGACTTTGCGGATAAGTGTGGCGCTAGTAGCGCCACTCAGAACTTGAAGATCAGGTTTACTTTAAATGCGTGCTGTAAAGATCGTGGACGTTATTTAGCTTCAAAATGTGACGTATTGAGTTGATGTTAGCCAAGAATGCCTTTAGCAAGACGAAGAAGCTACTGTCAACAGCTCACCGAGTTGGAACGAGGTCGCATATTCGGTCTACGAGAAGGTGGATTTTCTTTCCGCGATATTGCATAAAGACTTAGCTGGAATATATCTACTGTGCATGATTGTCGGAATCAGTGGTCAAGGGATGGTACTACCTCAAGATACCCGGGTTCCAGGCGGCCACGTGTCACTCCTGAGAGGGAATATCTCCGTATCCGGCGTACGCCTGTGGCGCATCGTACTGCGTCTGCGGCAGAAATTCGAGCTGCAGTTGGTACCACGGTGACATAACAAACTGTTAGAAATCCGTTACTTCAAGAACAGCTCCGAGCTAGGCACCTTGTAGCGTGCATTTCACTGACTCCAAGCCATTCTCGTTTGCGAAGCAATTCGTATCAAGCCAGAGATCATTCGTGGGCGGAGTGGAGATCTGTTGTGTTTCTTTTTCATCAGAAAACATAACAGATCTCCACTCTGTCCTCCAATGAGCTCTGGCTTGACACCAATGGCGTCGCAAATGGCAATGGTTTGGAGTCAGTAGAATGCACGCTACAGAGCGCCTGACTCGGAGCTGTCCTTGAAGTAACCGATTTCTAACAGTTCGTTGTGCCACTGTGGTACCAACTGCAGCTCAAATTTCTGCCGCAGACGCAGTATGATGCGCCACAGTCCTACGCCCAATACCGCGATCTTCCCTCTCAGGAGTACCACGTGGCCGCCTAGAACCCGGTCTTCTTGAGGCAGTACCATCCCCTGACCACTGCTTCCAACAATCATGCACAATGGATATATTCCAGCCAAGTCTGTGCAATATCGCGGAAAGAAAATCCACCTTCTCGTAGCCCGATTATGCGACCTCGTTCCAACTCGGTGAGCTGTTGACAGTGGCTTCTTCGTCTTGTTAAAAGCATTCTTGGTTAACATCAACTCAATACGTCAGACTTCGAAGCTAAATAACACCCACGAACTTTACAGCGCGCATTTAAAGTAAACCTGATCTGCAAATTCTGAGTGGCGCTACTACCGCCACACTTAAGCGCGAAGCGCGAAATTTCAATCGATGTCATCTTTCAGATGTATAAACATGCCTACCAAATTTCGTTTATTTAACACAAGTCTTTCTTGGTGTTGGGATTTTTTTTTCGTTAGTGTATATGGCAAAATAGTCATTTCATAAAATTATTTTAATACTATGTTTAAACTAGAAATATATTTCTACTGTAACAGAATATACGTTTTCTTTAAAATACAATCTCAATGATTATTTTGTAGAGTGACATATGTACTTTTTTTTAGATATCTAAATAGAATGCAAATGATGAAGAAAAGGAAGTGATAAGGAAAAGAGAAAGAGAAGTGATAAAAAAAAATCACACTATAGATTATATTCCATGTGGAGAGACATTCCGCGCCACCTGTAATTAAAATCCCAGTGACTATTATCTGAAGTGAAGAGAAGGAATCTTTGACTGTTGTGTTGAGATGCGAGTATTGGAGAAAGCGGCTGTGCGCCTCTTTTGTGTTAATAAAGTGATATATAAAGTAACCAGCGCCTTGAAATAATTTCAGTTATAGTGCGAGTTTATTGTTCATGGTCCGTCTACGCAACGGATGAATATAATTTAAATAATTCGTGTGTTTTACATAATAAGAACAAATTCGAACTATATGTGAGGTAGTTTTGGTTTGTGCTTAAAGATGTTTAGTTCACCTTTATTGTGATAGTCCTGCTATAATTTGTGCCTAATAAGAGAAGTATTGTGACTAAGAATATTTGAGTGTTGTGATTATTCTTATAAATTGCAAAATGCACGGCCTCAAAAGGGTGTTTCAAATGTTTTCTTTTTGGAAACAAAGAATAATATATGTGTTCTGTGTAAACCTATTGAGCATCATGCATTACATTCTTGTCCGTAGTTAAAAGAACTTTTGATAAAAGAAAGAGTTGAAGTTGCGAAATTAAATAAAGCATGTTTTAAATGTTTAAATTATAATTGTTGCGTACAGAAATGTAATTATAAAAACTGTGGATGTGGGCTACCCCATAACCCGTTGATACATTTTCCGAGGGAAGAATATGATTTGAGTAATAATCAAAATAAATTTCGAGGTCATGTGTTTCAGGCATTTGCAAAAATAAAAATTTCACCAAAGGAAGAAATTTGTTCTTTTCCTGCGAGACAGACTGTCGCCACTAGTCTCTCAAAAAAAATAAAACAAAAACTGTGTTATTGAGTACCACACGAATTTTCATTAAAGATAAATTTTCAAAATGGCAGAAAATTATATGTTTATTCGATGTCGGATCGCAAGCCTGTTTGATTACTTCTCAGTGTGCTAATCGATTGCAACTTAAAATTAATAAAACAAATATTTAACCCGCGAGGATGGGCGCCACGAAAAGTAACACGAGAACGGGCATGGGGTGTCAGCACACACCAGACATATTAAACGGCATAAATACTAAAAAATACTTTAGAATTCTGTTTGTAAGTGAAATTCATGATAATTACATTCTTTCTCGTGAAAAATGACAACTGAAATGTTAAATTATAGTTAATTTTAAAAATTAATAAACAATAAATTAAAACCACTCAACGACAGCAGACGAATATTTTCGCGAGTGGAGTGTCAAAACCAAAGAAGCCAAAGAGTTGCATCGACAGCTCATAGTGATTAAGCTTAAGGCAGGTATGCAACTTCATAAATGGTGCACAAGTGATAAAAATCTTTCGCTGACACTTGGAGAAGGGTATAATTTTGAAATCAACAGTGTGACTAAAACGTTAGGGGTTTTGTGGAACCCAAGGGATTCGAGTTAAAGTAGAATTGGGTGATTCCTATACCAAGCGACAATACCAAGTATTGTCGACAATTGCCAGAATTTTTTATCCGCTAGGACTTTTTAGCCCAGTTATAGCAAAAGCCAAAATACTTGTTCAGAGGTTGTGAGAATTAATATTGAAAGGAATGACAAGCTCCCTGTGTCAGAATATCACGAGTGGCATCAATTTCTGATATCGCTTAAAAATATTAATAATATACAAATAAGTAGGCCCACTATAATTGAAAATCCAGAAATTGTTGAAATACATGGCTTTGTAGATATCTCAGAACGTTGTTATGGAGTAGCGGTTTATTGCAAAGCTCGTGCCTCTCTAGGAAATGCGATGGCGAATTTAATCGCTAGCAAGTCACACGTTACACCAGTAAAGAGTCCAAATATTCCCAGACTCGAACTATGTGGCGCAGTTTTGCAAACCAAACTGGTAAAAAGAGTCTTACCGTCCATGAAATTAATAGTTACTAATGTTTTCCTGTGGTCATATTCAACGATTGTGTTAGCGTGGATTCAAAAGGAACCTATTCATCTCAAACCATTTGCGCTGAACAGGGTGGCTAAAATTCAAGAAAACTCTAATCCTTGAACAGTGGCATCAAATCTGCTCTAAGCTTAATCCGTCTGATAAACTTTCCCGAGGTATGGATCCAGATAAACTTATTGATTCTGACTTGTGGTGGAATGGACCTATTTTTCTTAATGACACTAACTATCATCGACGTTCAATAATCATACCAGAAGCTAATGAGGAGTTCAATAAAGAGCTAAAACACAACTCAAACCCTATCAATGAATTTAATATTATTAACTGTAATGTTACAGAGAACTGTTTTGTAAATGACTTAATTAATCGTAATAATAATTATATAACTATATTACCTATGCTTAGTTATATTTTCAGGTTTGTCATGAATGCAAGAAACCCACTTTATAAGTGTGGTGGACCCTTGTCAACCTCAAAACTGGAGAATTAAGAGATTTATTTAATTAAATATGTCGAAAGGGCAGAATTCAATGCTGACATACGCAGTCTACAGACCAAAGGCTCGGTAAGTCCAAGTAGTAAGCAAAAAAGCCTCAACCCATTCTTAGATGAATCTGGAATTTTAAGGGTTGGAGGCCGTTTTAGATAACAGTAATTTAAATTTTGCGAGAAAGCACCCAGCGATTTTACATAAGTCTAATAATTTTACTGTAACTGTTATAAATCATTATCATAAAAATATCTTCATGTCAGTACTTCAACATTACTTTCTTTGGTAAGAGAAACATTTTGGCCAATAAATGGTCGTGTAATATGTCGAAAGGTAGTACATCAATGCATCCCATGTTTTAAAGCTAAACCAGTTATTGCAAATCAGTTGATGGACAATTTGCCCAGGAATAGAGCCCAACTGGACTACTGCTTTAATATTTCGAAAGTAGATCTGTGTGGGCCATTTATGGTCACTGTTGGTTATGCACCTTGCAAAAAATCTATATCTGTATTTGTGTTTGTTTTGTATTTAAAGCTGTACAGATAGAAATTGTTTCAGACTTAACCTCCGAATCATGTATTGCTGCATTGAAAAGATTCAATTACACGCAGTGTGCCAAATTGTATTCAGATAACGCTAAAAAAATTATTGGTGCAAATAATAATCTTAAGGAATTTTATGAGTTATTAAAAAAATCTGATGAGAAATTAGCAGCATATTTATCCACGGAAGGCATTGAATGGAGATTTATCCCTCCCAGGCCACCCAATTTTGGGGGTCTTTGGGAGGCCGCTATAAAATCTTTAAAGTATCACTTTAAGAGAGTTGTGGGAGGTGCTAATCTCAATTATGAGGAACTTCTTACAGTAGTCATACAAATTGAGGGACTTCTAAATTCGAGGCCTTTGAGTTCATTATGAAATGATGAAAATGATTTTGGAGTCTTAACCCAGCCCATTTTCTGATAAATCTGCCGTTACATTCCATTATTGAGCCTGATCTAACCATTTTTAAGAAAAAATTGCCTCAAAAAATAGCAAAACATAACTAAAATTCTACAACTTTTTTGACGTAAATGGTATCAGAATTGCTTAAGTGGGTTACAACAAACGGGTAAATGGAGATTCGAAAAAGATAATGTAAAAATCGGAGATTTAGTGGTGTTAATAGAGGAAAATTTACCGACAATTAAGTGGCCATTAGGCAAAATTATTCAGGAGTATTACGGTAACGATAACAAAATTCGAGTAGGTAAAGTAAACACTCAAAATGGAACATTTAAAAATGTCGATAAGTAAATTATGTATTTTACTCATGCCTGATGCCCTTGACAGTTAAAAAAAATATTGTGTATATATGTGTGTTGTATTGATATTTTTTCAAAGGATTATATTTAAATTAATGTATATAGAGATTTTTTGTATTAATTTGTGTAATTTAGAGTACATTGTAAAAATTGTTATTGAATGTTATAAACATGTCAATGGGGACCGGTATGTTCCATGTAGAGAGACATGCCGCGCAACCTATAATTAAAATCCCAGTGACTATTATCTGAAGTGAAGTGAGGAAGCTTTTATTATTGTGTTGAGATGTGAGTATTGGAGAAATCGGCTGTGCGCTGCTTTTGTGTTAATGAAGTGATATATAAAGTAACCAGCGCCTTGAAATAATTTGAGTTATAATTTGAGTTTATTCTTCATATTATATTACATTCAGATCTAAGATAAAGTTATTATCTGCATTCAAATATTCTTATTGTAAAAATTTAAGATTACACATTACGCAAATTAATATCCTTGTATAAATAAAAATAGAAATAAAATGTGAATTTTCATAAAACAGAAAGAAGTCTCCTTACAAACCTTAATAATCTCCCTTTTTAATATTTTTATATAAATTTACAAAATATATGACCTTAAAAATTAAGTTATTGATTGAACGAAAAGAATCAGAATGCAATTTAAAAACCTTCGCATATATTTGCTTGCAGGATCTTCGAAGCAATTGCACTATCACTTGGATATTAACCACCAACTCCACCACAGATTTCTTACAAATAATAATTTATACGTTATATATACAGGGAACATAAACTGAAAACCAGATTTAATGCACTTTTAAAGTCATAAAACTGTTTTGACGGTTCTATTTGGACTGTTACGCAGTATAATTATGCATATTATACAGTATCTACAATTCATATGTATTTTGTAGATAGTTGTGGAATGTTCAAAAAGGATTGCGTGAAAACGTTTTTTTCTTCAGATTTTACGTTACAATAGAAATAAGTGTTTGTTAAGTGTTTCTTTGTTATCTTGAGTAGCATTTAAAATATAACGGATCAAAATGCAGTTTAACTAGATAAATGTAAGTTGTGTGCATTAAAATATACATTATACCAAGAAAAAAAATCTTTACATGTCAACAATTTAAATATTTATAAAATAAACTGGCCTAGACATTCTTAACACCTATATTTGATGTTTTATAATGCTTAGTAAGATAGAAGTTATAAAACGAAACTCTTTAAAAATATACTCATATTACATTTCATATGCCATACATTCTTTTGAATTGATTCTGCTGGCAATTTTATCTCCAAATTTTTAAAGGGAACTTTTTGTAAGACATATTTCACTAATGTTTATACTTCCGTTCGATTCAGTTTATATTTTCTTTCGTACGAAATTGAAAATTGCGACATTAGAAGAATGATTTTGTCCTTTACTAGTAAGTGAAGTAATTTTTGAAAATCACTTCTCATTTAAAGCTATAAAAGCTTTTTTGCTTAAAGGATGCTTTTTGAAAAGAGGACGTTTTCAATGCTTTCTAATGGTTCACTAAGTATTCAATATTGTAAACTAGTCTTTGACATAAATTTCTTTTGATTCAAAGTTGAAACTAGACAAATATTTTCTACTGTAGTATAATTTCAATGATTATATTGCAGAGTGACATATGATTTAGGGTGGGTCGAAAAAAAGATTTTTTTTTATTTTCCGAATGCTTTAGTGCGGAAATATTGCATTTTAAAATAAGAAGAAAAACGGCATACAAATTTTTAAAATTGGTTAATATCTTCCATTCACCCATCGTACTTAAATTTGATGACAAATTGCGAAAATCGCGCCTTTTCTATTATTTTTTTAAGTTATTTAAAACTTTAAAAATAAACACGTTTTAGCTTTTTATGCTTGTTTCATGGTTTACATAACCTAAATAAATTAAATTTTAATCAATAATCGAAATTTTCCATTGGCGCAACATCTTAGGAAAAAAAAAAAAAAAAAAAAACACATAAATTTAGCAATTTTGCGCAATTCCCACCGTGCACTCTTCGCTCGTTTTGCTAGAACAAAACGACCCAGAATTCACCACATGGAGGTGGTTGCACGTAGATTTCCACCTTTACTCTACCTAACCAACGATCCAATTGTTGGGTGTGGCATTTACATTATATTTGCAATTATTTACAAAGGTTTTCCGTAGAGTAGCATTCTGGCTTAGTGTGTTTTTTTATATCTACTATTTAAAGTCTGGTTTTTGGAGAAATGAGGCATAACAGATTTAGACATCAGTGTTGTTCCGATATAGCCATCTCTAGCTTCATGTCCATATACTTTATTTGATGTCTCTGTCACATGTTTGACGCACATCTTAACAGTCTCGGTGTGACAGGGAAACATTTGTATTTATCTGATAAGAATAGTGTCAGAAGAGATGAACGATTTTACATCCTCTTCACTTAGGTCTCGCAGCATTAGGGAAGGATACACTGCACAAGAATTCCACTTAATAATTTCTTTGTAATTGGAAGCTTGAAAGTTTCCATTCGGTTGCATTACATTTCTAACAGTCTTCTTCTTTGTCTTGCTTTTACACTTCTCTAATCAATATCCCTTGTATATTTTCTTTGATAAACAATAATTACCAACAGAACATTCTCTGTGTGCGCAAAAAACGCTTCGTTCTATTACTGTATCAACAACTTGTAGTAATTCGTCGGATAAATAGCGTGGTGTTCGGATTGCTTGAAATACAAGTTTTGATCCGTCAGTAAAATATTTGCTTATTTCATAGCAAATTACACAAGCATGTATGATTTTATAATGAAGTCAACTATTTCTTTTCAGTTTTCAGATGAATCTTATACAATGTAAGAACTCGGTTGGCTGCAGTTAGCCATCTGGAATCGGACAAAGTACCAGGGTCCCAATTCGCCAAGTCTTCTGGACAATGTCCCAAACGTGATTGCATTCAAAATGCCCCAAAAATACAATTGTTCTTCACTCAAAAATGTCCTGTCTATATCAGGAATCGAACAATCGGCGGGTTCACAATCGACCACAGGATCATTTTCACAGAAAGCTTATAGAATGTAAGAACTCGGTTGGCCGCAGTTAGCCCTCTGGAATCGGACAAAGTACCAGGGTTCCAATTCGCCAAGTCTTCTGGACAATGTACCAAGGTTATTGCATTCAAAATGCCCCAAAAATACAAATGTTCTTCACTCAAAAAAGCCCTGTCTGTATCAGGAATCGAACAATCGGCGGGTTCACAATCGACCACAGGATCGCTTTCACAGCATGTGAGCTGCTGCCTGATTGGCGCACTTAAAGATTTAGGCCCTTTAGTTTGACCGTGAATATGTTGGAATATTTGGCGATAAGAAAGTCATTAAAATGCCGGATGCATATTCCACACATTTTATGATTTTCTAGTCGGTGGAAAGCACCGTTATTCCATCCAGTGTTATTTACAGTACCATCACACTTCCACTTCTACTTACTTAACATCTACTTCTAGTTTTTTCTAGTAGATAGTTCAGACGAACAAGAAATAATGCTTTGACTTATATCATTTGATGAGCTCGTGGAAGGAGATACATGTCCAATATAAGTTTATCCAGCTTCCTGGATAAGAGAATAGTGTTCTTATGCCACATTCCTGTGAAATTACTTGGCATTAAATTTTTCGACGAACAAAGTATCTTATTTTTGTCCGTCAAAAAAAGACCCGAACTTTCCTCAGGGTGTGTGGATCGGGTTTTCAAATCCGACCTAAAACGAATTTTGTCTTTTTTTTTTATTTTACACTTATCAACCATATCAGAAGAATCTGTGTCAGTCATCCAGAACACTTGACGCTATAACAGCTTTTGGCCGATCAGAAACTCCGAAACGATCGCTGTTTTGCGCTGTTGCGTTAATTTTATTATCGTCCGCCATTTGGGCTTTTAGTCGATGTACTCGGTTTATATTTATCTTCCTCATACTCCGAGTCTTGAAAAGAAATATGTTTAAGTTCATCAATTTCATAGTACACTACCAATTTAGCAACTTTAAAATTATTTGAGGAACCATTCAGTGCTTGCTTAAGATCACGAGCTTTCCGCGCGGCCTTCACATTTAACTTTTTTTGTAATTCTTTTGTAAATACATTCAATTTTCCCACAAATTCTAATTCCTTTGAAGAATCATGAACCTCAACTCAAAGACACGAATTTTCTTTGTTTTTGTATGCATCAGCATTTAATTAGAATTACACATTGGCATGCATGTGGTATTTTTAATATAATATAAATACCACACCCAATAATTGGATGGTTGGTTAGGTAGGATGTGGGTGGAACTCAACGTGCAACTACCACCACGTTGTGAGTTCTGTGTTGTTTTCTTTTAGCAAAAGGAACTAAGAGTTGCATGGTGAAAATTGCGAAAAATTAGCAAATTTATGTTTTTTCTAAGTTCTTGTGCGAATTTAAAAAAAAATGTATTATTGATCGGAATGTAATTTATTTAGGTTATGTAAATCTTGAAACAAGTATAAAAAGCTAAAGCATGTTTATTTTTAAAGTTTTAATTAAATTAAAAAAATTAGAAATAGGCGTAATTTTTGCAATTTTTCATCAACTTTAAGTACGATGCGCGAATAGAGGATGTTAACCGATTTAAAAAAAAAAAAAATATGCTGATTTTCGTCTTATTACAATAGGCAACTATTCCGCACCAAAGCGTTCCGAAGATAAAAAAATTCTTTTTTTCGACCTACCCTAATATGTACTTATTTTATTTTAGATGTCTAAATAGGAAGCAAATGATGAAGCAAAGTAAGTGATGAGGAAATAGAATGAAATGCTAAAAATATATATCACACTATAGGTATATTACTTTCAGATATATCTAAGATAATGTTAAAATCTACATTTAAATTTACTGTTGTAAAAATTAAGATACACATTGCACAAAATAATCCCCCTTTATAAATAAAAATAGAAATAAAATCTGTATATTCATAAAACAGAAAGAATACTCTTAGAAACCTAAATAATATCATTTTGTATATTATTATTATCATTTATAAAACTATGAACATAAAAAATAAGTCATTCATTTGACGAAAATAATCACAATAAAGTATAAAGTCCTTCGCTTAGATTTGCTTGCACGATCTTTGAAGCATTTGGACTATACGCTTGGATATTAACCTCCATACTTCATCAAGGTTATCTTACAAATAAGACTCTAAGCGCTATAAATTCTGTTTTGGTTAAAGGATTCTTTTTGAAAAGAGGACGTTTTGAATGCTGGAAAATGAATCATCAAGTATTCTGTATGACAAAATAGTCATTCAATAAAATTATTTTGATACAATGTTGAAACTAGACATACGTTTTCTACTCTAACAGAATGTATGTTTTCTTTAATGTATAATGTCAATTATTATAGTATTATACTGAAGAGTGTCATGTATACTTATTTTTTTAGATGTTTAAATAAGAAGCAAATGATAAAGAAATAATATGGAAAGTGATAAAAAGATCGAACATTATATATATATATATATATATATATATATATACAGTGCTCAGCAAAAGTTTAAACACTGGTGATATTTGACCTTTAAATAAAAAGTACTAACACTTGAGCTATACGAATGGCTGTAATAATTTTTAAACATATTTTAAACAATTTAGGATGGGAATAATGGATTTAATGTCGGATTTTATTTAATTTAACTGAAAAATGTGAAATTTGCTTATTACAAAATTTTAGACACTTTCGTGATTTTTTGGCAACTGTTCACAGAAAAATGCAAATTTCAAACTTTTGACGCTACATGCATGAAGTATTTAAGTGCACCTCGCAATAGCATTGGTTAGTGAAGATGCCACTAGCTAGAAATTTTCAGTCAGATGAAGTAATTGTAGCATGGAAGCTGAAATCGAAAGGAAAGGCTGTTGCAGAAATTTCAGCTGTTTTGAATCGTCCAAAGAAGTCTGTCTATCAAGTACTGTTTAAGGGTGACTCTTTCAAAACAAAACATAGATCTGGAAGGCCTCACGTGGCCAGAAAACGAAATGGTAGAAGGACCCATAAACTGTCATCTAGAAAAATGATGATTGCTAATCGCATTAAAAGTGAGTCAGAGCTTTCTGTGTCAACGGATACGATTCGTAGAGGTATAAAAGATGTAAATTAGTTTTCATGAAAATGATAAAACAACTGGCCTTGAAATCTCACAACAAATTGATAAGAATGCAATGGGCTTGCAAAGATATGTCATGTGGACCAAAGTGGTGTACTGTGACACTCAGCGACGAATAAAAAGCGGAATTTGGATGACCCAGATAGGGTTGAATACTATTGGCATGACTTGCGTAAACAACCTTGGGGGTTATTTCGTCGTCACAAGGAGTTGACTCTTAATGATTTGTCCCCCACTTGGTTTTATTGCTCAAGTATCTCTGTAGATCTTCAATGGTTGCCATGCAGCGTAACACTACATACATACATTGGAAAACAATTTACAGCCATTTGGAGAACTTTTAGTTGTTCCTAAGTATGCATTTGTGCAAAGTAATGCGTCCATTCATGTTGCATGCAAGCCAAAAGTTGAATTAACTCTCAAAATATTAATGTTCTCGACTGGCCCGTGTGTAGCCCTGATCTGAACCCAATCGAAAATGTTTGTGGCATCATATCTCATAAGTTTTACGCAATTTTTTGAAAATACTCCTCTGTTAATGAACGTCGAACAGCTGTTGAACGCGTTTGGTACGATATAGACTCCCAAGTGATGCAGGATTTAGTTTCCTCACACAATTTAGTTTCCTAGTCACATATTTTCACTAATTGCACACAATGTAGGTGTTGTTCGATTTTAATTTATGCTTATTTTTCTGTAAATAGATAGATTGTCTATACTTTTGCCACCATGTTAATTTTGTTTTTTGTCATTATTTATTTTGTAAAAGGTATAATTTAAAATTTATTGTTTATGAATAAAGGCTAAGTCCCGAGTAATATGTGACAGTTGACTTACAACAATTCGTTAAATAAAATACTTCGTAGTACAGAAGCATAATAGATCATTGTCTAAACTTTTGCTGAGCACTGTATATATATATATATACATATATATATATATATATATATATATACATAAATATCACGTTAATATCGTATAACGTATCGTATAATTTTAAACGTATATATTACGTTAATAATAATATTAAGTCCAAGATAAAGTTAAGATCTAAATTTGTATATTCATATTATAAAATTTCCAGATAAACATTGCACAAAATAATACCCTTGTAAAAAAAAAAAAAAAAAAAAAAAAAAGAAATGAAATGTGTATTTTCATAAAACAGAACGTATTTTCTCACTAACATAAATAATTTTATTTTTTAGTATTTTTATGTAAATTTATGAAATCTATAATTAAAAAAATAAGTCGTCGATTTGCCGAAATTAAACACAATGATATTTTTAAATCTTCCTATAAATTTGCTTGCACGATTTTCGAAGGAATTGGACCCTATCGCTCTGATATTAACCTCCTTATCCACCAAGATTTTCTTGAAAATAAAACTCTATACGCTATGTAATATACAAGTAACATAAACGGGCTATCAGACTCTATTAACTTTTAACGTCATAAAACAGTTTTTATTTACGCAGTATAATTATGCATATTATACAGTATTTACAATTCATATGTATTTTATAGATAGTTGTGGAATATTCGAACAGGATTGCGTGAAAACGTTTTGATTATGATCAGATTTTAAGTTTCCGTAGAAATAAGTGTTTGTTTTCTTGAGTAGCATTTAAAATTTCATGCAATAGATCCATGTTGAATAGATAAATGTAAGTCGTCTGCATTAAAATATGCATTTTACCCAGAAGAAAGTAAAATCGTTATATGTCAGCAATTTAAACATTTATATAATATTAAATACCCTAGACATTCCTAACAGCTATATTTGTAGTTTTATAAAGATTTAAAAGGTAGGAGTCATAAAACGAAACTCTTTAAAAATATATTCATATTACATTTTATATGCCATTATATTCTTTGGAAAGGATTCTGTTGAAAATTTTATCTCCAAATTTTTAAAAGAATCTTTTTGTTAGATATCCTTCACTAATGTTTGTACTTCCGTTCGTTTCAGTTTATATTTTATTTCGTACGAAAATGAAAATTGCGACATTAGAAGAATGATTTTGTCCATTACTAAAAAGTGAAGTAATTTTTGAAAATCACTTCTTATTGAAAGTTATAAAATCTTTTTTGCTTAAAAGATGCCTTTTGAAAAGAAAACGTTTTGAAAGCTGGATAATGGAACATATATTATACTATATGACCAAATAGTCATTTTATAAAATTATTTTGATACAATGTTGAAACTAGAGTGTAGTTGAATGTCAGTTTTCTATAGCGCATAATTTCAATGTTTAAGTTTTAAAATGACATATGTAATTCAGTTTTCTTTTCTTTTAGATCGATGCATATGAAGAAAATAAAGCAGAGAAGAGGGAACGAAAAGTGATAATTGTTTTTAATATATTAAAGACTTTTTATGAACCTTAAATATTACCTTTAAATATAAGTGTACCTTTAAATATTCTTACTGTAAAGCAGTGTTGCTAGATTAGGGTCTTTCTTAATTCAGATTATTTGACTGTCACCACTTATTTTAAATAGTATAATTCGTCTAATTTTTCTGAATTTTTAATCTAATTTTAAATAGGCCAAATATATATATTTCAAAAAAAGCGGCGATAATCAACAATCTGCGGACAAAAAAGTCACCAACACTGCTGTAAAGCTTTAAATACTATATTGCTCAGAATATAATCCTTAGAGGTATACAAAATACAAATTAGGGGCAGTACATATATAACATTATCAACCTTTTCTAATTTTTGTCCCCCCCCCCTCTCTCTCTTACACTGTTAAATGTTTGCAATAAACTTTCCAGTTTTTAGGGGATAAAATTTGAAGAACTACAAAATTTAAATTCTCATACGCCCCCCATACAAAAAGCTTCTCATTGAGGAAAATGTGCTATATTCACTAATAAGGTGTGATACAAAATTTCAGAATTTTATCATAAAAAGTCGCAGTGATATTAAAATACATAATTTCTGGCTTAAACCACTCTTCGATGCATAGATTTAATTTCGCCAAGGAAAGCATTAAAAAAAGAAAAAAAAAACATGTAAAGTTTTATTTCTGATAATATATTAGGAATATTCATATCCAGTATTAATTTCCTGATTTAAATTTATTTTTCACTTTCTAAATGTATATGTTACACCTTATTTAACACCAGTGCCACAAGTTCTCTTTTTACATGGGACCCTTATGTCTTGAAGATATTATAACTTCTGTGGACGAAATTGCACTGTGCAAACTGTTGCGCACAAATATTTCGCGACTTCTTGATGGTTTAAAGTATTTTCTCGTCGTCAACGTTATAATGAAAATAATCTCATAACTTTGACGTTTGTCACTGTTTGATGTATTTAAATGAATGCATAAGTGTACAAAGAAGTAGTGAAAATTTATAGATAATCTTGGTTCATGAGGATTTTCAGTCCCTCGAGCCTTGCGAATAGTTATCAGGTGAACATATTAGTTTTGCTTTCCACATTTACCTGTGGCCGACCCTCCGGGTGGTTCGAAACCGACCGCTTGAGTGGGGGATGAGACCCGAAGCCCGGCCGATTTCGTTTTGTACGGATGTGAGGGGACCGGATGCGGACGAGTCGCTACCTCCTCGAGAGACTTGCGGTCGACAGGCCAAGAGTCCGGTGGCCACGGGTAACGGACGTCGTGCATGGGTGAGCAGGACCTTCAGGGCCCGCGCGGCAGGCCCACCCTCGCAAACCAGGTTCTCTGGTCAAGGCGGATAGCGACGGTCCATAGTCTGATCCCAGTGCCGGTCTTAGGGCCGGACGGTGACGCTGGACAAAGGGTAGCCAAAGCGACAGGACCCTGTCAGGTTCTGAGAAGCATCAGCTATTAGAACTTTGGTTCTATATTACTTTTGTATTACTATATTATATATTGTATAGTCTGTGTACTGGAAATTTCAAAGTAACATTCTTTCCTTGTCTGAAACTGGATCCGAGCAGGTGAATTGTACAGCTTGGAAGGAGGGATAAAGATGGATGGAGAGGGGTTTTCCCGACCTTTTGAGATGTCTGTTCGAGATGGGGAGACAAGGGAATTCTCCGAACGAGGGAGAGAGCTAAGAATGTGGTCAGGGTGAAAACACCGGTTTTTACGTGGAGAAAAAAGCAGAGGGTTGGTAGAGAGGCAGTGGCTTCGGCTGAGAAAGGGAGTTGGAGCCTAGAGCGCAAAGTGGTAGGTTGTTCCTGTGTATAGCTCTTAGATAGAGCATAGGGTTGAGTGAAGCTCGCCGATCTTAGAGCCCATGTGTTGGGAGAGTAAGAGTAATTTCCGGTAACGCTAATTTAACGAGTGAGAGTGATATAACGTAGTTTAACAGTACACAGCCAGAAATTACTGTATTTAATTTAATGTTGGACCGGATCACCTACATCCAAGTTTTAAAGTGTAGATAGTGTTTTGTGTGTTTTGTAAATGGTGTGTAAATAAACTGTTAGTTTAGTTAATTGAAAGAGTTGGTCTTCATTTAAACAATCCTCTCAGAGCGTTACCGATATCATGTAATCATATCGGTGATGGCAGCATATAAATAGCAAAGGATTTTCTTCAAATTCGTGCGGACTAAGAGGAAACTCCGACAAATTGATGGCTGCGGCGGGATAGAATCGTCGAGACTAGTGACCAGCGAGCCGTATTGCAGTGTGTTAGTGCCGGAGCACCCAGTGGAATTCTTGCGTGGAAATGCCGGATCGTCGAGCTGAATTTTAGAGAGATAACAACAAAGCGTCGAGTGGAAGTACAGAGTGTTTGTGTCCTATCGTCGTTACAGCGAACCGAACTAAAGTGTTGTGTCCTATCGTCGTTACAGCAAAACCGAATTAAAGTGTTGTGCCCTATCGTCGTTACAGTGAATCGAACCAGTATTTGTGCTGTATCATCGCTATAGGGAATAAAATTACAGTGTGTTACAGCCCGAGAGTTGAATATAATCAAAGTGACTTTAAAGTGTGAAATATTGAGTTCATTGTGGAACTACATACGTGTGAGCAGCGGAGTACTCCAGCAGATAAAGTATAAAGTAAGGTGTTTTGATCATTTCTTTCTGCTGAAATTCTCGAACAAAATGTATTTGTTGTTGTATAATTAATAGTAATTTAAGATAAATTGTCTAAATCTTGATAATTTATGTGCAATCAAATAATCGTGTTCAGATAGGTAGGAGATGTTAACAACCATATTTACTATTGTTTTTAAAAAAAGGTCATAATAGCTTGGCTAAAATTGATTTTCTATTTTTTTTTTTACTAATAACGGTAGTGAACAAAATTAATGCATTGTGTTAATAATAGTTGGAAGGAATAATTGAATTTACTTAAATTTAAATTATTATTAAAGTAATATTTAAATGAAGCAATACTGTTTTAAGTTTTAAGAGTTGGTAACAAACGAGCAAAGAACATTTGCTTAGAATTTTTATTGGCTGGAAGAAAATTTCGGAAAAAAAGGCTCACAGTAAAAAAAAAAAAAAAAGGCTCACAAGATAAAAAAAAAAGTGAAGGTTTTGATTTTATTTGTTTTAAGTGTGAGTACCATTGTTGAATTTGGAAATATTTTATTGAGGATAATTGTAGAAATTTGTATGCGCATGTTATACAATTTTTCTTTATGTGGATGTTTCTATTGGAATCAATACTGTTATTCAATTTGCAAAGTATCTGTATTATTATGTAAATTGTATGTTATTATCTAATTGTATAAATTGGAATCTGTATTGCATAGTAATCAAATCGAAATGATTGTTTTTACCTTTTGTTTATTGGAAGTAAATTATGTGATATCGATGGTTGAGGAAAATCAGGTTATACAGTATGTTAAATTAGAAATATAATACATCGATTATCTGAAAGGTATTAATTAGGAAAATAAGTGGAGGTAACTGTAGTAAGGTAGAAATTTAGGAAATATTAATTTAATAGGTTTAAATATTATTGTAGAGTCGAAATAGTAATCGGTGGAATGTATGGCTTTCTTATTGGAATTAAAAAGGGTGGATCTTCAGATGATAGCCGAAGAACTGGGGGTTGAATTCACGGAAGATGATACCAGAATTCGGCTTAGGAAAAATATATTGGACAGCGATGACTATGACGAGGGGGTTATTGTGGAATTATCTAACACTATTGTTGCGGAACGACTAGAGCTCGAAAAGTTAGAAAAACAGGAAAAATTAGAGCGCGAAAAGTCAGAAAATCAGGAAAAGTTAGACCGCGAAAGGTTAGAAAGAGAAGAAAGGAGGGAAAAGTTAGAAAGAGAAGAGAGGGCTGAAAAATTGAGGATGGAACATGAATTAGAAATGGAGAGGATGCAAGGTTCGGCAAATAACTCTAATGGGTCTAGGGAACCTAATAATGAAAGTAGCATAGAAATATTAATCAAATGTGTTAAAACACTGTCTATCAAAGTACCAGAATGGACTGAGGCATGGAATTTATTTGTCAACAGTTTAGAAAGGACATTCAAAACTAAAAATGTACCGGAAAACCAGCAGGCCGAAATTGTACTAAATATGTTAGGAGATAATTTGTTAATTTATACCACATGGGAACAAATTGAGAGTTATGAGAAATTAAAGGAGTTAGTTGTAAAGGAACACGAGCCGTCACCAAAGGCGTGTTTGGAAAATTTTAAGAAGGCTAGAGAAACCTGAATGAAACTCATGTATTATTTGTATCGCGTTTAATAGCAACATGAGAAAATTATTGTAAGATTAGGGGTGTGGACTCGTATGAAAAGGTCAATCAGTTAATAATTACTGATAAGTTATTGAACACGTTAGATGAGGAAACCGCATCATATATTGAGTTAACTTAGCAGAGTAAATGGTTAGAAGCTTCTAAAATTGCTAAAGAATGTGACAATTATTTTGACGCTAAACATAAGTCTTATGCGGTTACGTATAAAAGTTTTAAGGCTAAAGATAGGTATGTAAACAGTGAAAAAGTGAGTCCGAGGGAAGACAGTAAAGTTAGTGGTAATTGGAGGCAAAACGGGAGTAATGAGATGAATTCTTTTTCGGGTAGGAAA
The DNA here is from genome assembly GCA_963932465.1 of Maratus speciosus. NCBI lineage: Eukaryota > Metazoa > Arthropoda > Arachnida > Araneae > Salticidae > Maratus > Maratus speciosus. Next base: position 166,506,455 of record OZ010792.1, read on the forward strand.
ACTGATTTTAAGAAACCTAGTGTTGATTCAGCTCCTAGATATTTTAAATGGGGTTTAAGAGGTCATTACCAACGTTTTTGTAATAAAGTTGGTAATGAGGGAAATAATAATGCTAGTAAAGGGCGTGAGCAGAAAGCGGGTGTAAATAAGATTATCGTGAAAGGAAACAAAGAATTACCTAAAGCGGCGATTGTGGAGAGGATATCGGCAAATGCCCAACAGAGAACTAATGTTATTGGTGAGAAATTATATAAGCTCGAGAAAATTGAAGTTAGTGTAAATGGGCTGAAAGCGAAAGGATTGGTTGATTCTGGATGTGAAATTAGTGTCATTCATAAAGATTTGGTACCGGAAGAGAAATTAAAAAGAGCGGGTAGTACTTATTTACAAGGATTATTTGGTGAAGCAGTTAAATCACCGTTGGTTAAATTACCATTAGCTATTCGCAATTCGGACAAACTAATATAATTCCTCAGGAAGTACTTTGCGCAGTGACCGATAATATTAATTAGCAGGTGATTTTACATCCAGAAGTGATTAATGAGTTTTTAGGGGTCAATCGCGAGGCGTCATTACTAGAGTCCCAAGAATTAGATAGATCGGAAATTAGTATTGATAAATCAAGTGAAAAGAAAGATATGAGTAGCGATAATTGTAATGTTTACGCAATAAAAACGAGATCGGGAAAGCTACAAGGTCAAAATGCAGAAAAAACGGAAGTAGAGGAAAATAATAAAGTTATCGTTAGTAATTCAGATATGTTTAAGAAATCCCAATTGGAATGCAAAAAGTTAGAGAGAGTTTGGGAATTAGCTAAAATGGATAAAGGAGATTATTATGTTGTAAATGGTTTATTGTATCATAAGGAAAAATTGTTAGGCGAAACTATAGCGCAATTAGTAGTACCCAAGGTAAGAAGGGAAGAAATCCTAAAGCTAGCGCATACTTCGGTATTTGGAGGGCATCATGCAGCCAAGAAAACGTTACAGAGAATCAGGTATTCGTTTTATTGGGATGGAAGGGCGAAAGAAACTAAACAATTTTGTGAGTCATGTTTAGAGTGCCAATTGACTAGAGGGGTTAAAGGGAATGATAGAGCCCCATATTTCCCCAGTATCGCGTCCAGAACTTCCATTTCAGGAAGGTAATGTTGATTTAATTTGGCCTATTGATCCTAAAAGTTCACAAGGGCATCAATATATACTAACCTTAATTCATCAGCATACCAGGCGGGCGGAAGCAATACCCCTAAAAAGTTTAACTGCTAAAACAGCATGTGATGCATTACTTCAAATATTTACGAGGACTGGAATTCCAAATATAATCGCCTGTGATAATGGAACCAATTTCACTGCCGACTTAACGAAAGAGTTTACGAAATGGTTAGGTGCTAGTCCGCGATTTTCGACTCCACAGTACCCACAGTCTAACGGTCTTGTGGAACATTTTAATCAGACGCTTAAACGTATGCTGCATCATACGATTAGGGAAGAAGGGAAAAGATGGCATGAACAAATACCATTTACATTATGGACGAATAGGGAAGTCCCAAATTCTACGACAGGAATCGCGCCTTTTCAATTATTATATGGTAGAGCGCTGGAGGGTCCTTTATCAGTTTTTAAGACATCCTGAGCAGGAGGAAATAAGGGGGGCACAATTAGATAATATGCCGATTCATGAGTATTTGAATAAACTTAGGGGACGCTTACAAATTGCCGCAAATGGGGCAAAATTATCGTCCGAGGGGCAACAAGGCAGCAAACATTTGAAGTAGGCAATAAAGTAATATTATAAAACCCCGATTCAACTGATAAGTTATATTTTAGGTGGCAAGATCCGGCAACTATTGTCGAAAAACGAAACCAGCATTCGTTTATAGTTGAGTTAGCTGACGGGAGTAGGAAGCACGTGCACCAAAATTAAATAAGAGAATTTATTGCTAAGTGTAATATAGTTAATATTGTTTTTGAAGGTGATGACGAATTTGGAGAATTTGGGGAAATTCCTATTTTAAACCGGGAACAAGAGGTAGAACGGGACATAGAAAGGTTCGAAATAAAAGGGTTGTCTAATAGTCAAGGCAAGAATATAAAGTCCATTTTGAGGAAGAATAAAGGGGTATTTATGGGTTCTGTGCAACCAGAGGAAGTAGGGGAGCACCGTATTGATTTGAAACCGGGTGTGGCAAGGAAAAGCCAAAGTTAAGTAGTGTACCTGTTGATTACAAAGAGGAAGTAGATAGACATATTCAGGAGTTATTAGAATTAAACCTAATTGAAGTGTCAAATGCTGAAATTAGTCATCCAATTGTTGCCTGGCGAAAAAAGACGCAACTGTTAGGCTTTGTATAGATTATAGAGCTTTAAATTCAGTAACGCAGATCCCAGCATTTCCTATGAAAGATTCGCGAGAAATCATGTATACTGCGGGGGCAGCTAAATATTTATCTTCGATTGAAATATTGAGGGGTTATTGGCAGATTAAAATGGCTGAGGAAGGTAAACATTTGACAGATTTTACAACTCATAATGGGACTTATCAGTGGCGTACTATGCATTTTGGTTTATCAGGGGCGGCTGCTACTTTCCAAAAAGATATGAATGAAGTCCTTCAAGCTCATCGGAGGTATGCACAAGCATATATTGATGATGTCATCATTTTCTCCAACACTTGAGAAGAGCATTGTGAGCATGTTAGGACTGTCATAGAAGAACTTAAAAATAGGAATTTTACGATTAGGCTGGATAAAAGTAAATTTGGAGAGAAATTGAATAAGTTTTTAGGTCCTGTAATTGGAGGTGGAACGCATGCACCTGAGGAGGAGTAAATAGGAGCAATAAGGGATTTAAAGAGACCGAAAACTAAAAAGGAAGTTAGATCTGTTTTTGGATTAATGGGATTTTACCGATCTTATATTCAAAATTATGCAGAAATTGCTATACCTTTAACTGAACTAACTAAAGGGAAGGTTTAAAATACTCTACCATGAGGTGAAAGGACAGAAGAAGCATTTAATATCCTTAAAGATGATTTATGTAACGTGACGCGTTTGGCTACACATACCGTAGGCCTGGAATATCAGCTTCACGCCGATGCTTCAGACCTGGCAGTAGGATGTTGACTTACTCAAAAAGATGAAAAGGGGCAGTTTAAGCCGATAGATTTTGCCAGTCAGAGATTATCAGGGGCTCAGCGTGCTTGGCCGAGTATAGAGAAAGGGCCTTGGAGTGTTCTCTTCGGGTTGCGGAAGTTTGAAAAATGGACATATGGATCTCAAATTGAGATCATAACGGATCATAATGCATTAAAATTTCTCACTGAAACAACACCAAGGTACCCCAAACTCACTAGATGGGCTCTTGCCTTGCAACGCTGGAACCTGAGCATTTCTCATCGTCCAGGAGCGCAACATTTGAATGCTGATGTAATTTCTAGGCTACATAGGAAGAGCTGGAAAGAACAGCCAGTTGCTAGTCCATCGGCATCAATGACTAAATAGTGGACAAACCTTAAAGGGGTATCATCACGTTTATTTTTTTTGTGTATGTGTAACTGTATTTGAATCTTGTGTTTATAATAGTGTATTACCATGTGTAGTTTTTCTGTCATAATACTATTATTACACGGTTCATTAGAGATGTCAGTAGATAATGTTCAGACACCTTGAAGTATATATGTAATAATAATATTGAAGAAACCTGTAAAGAGACTATTGAACTCTTCTGTGATATTACTATATGTTCGGGGAAAATTAGTCCTTAAATGGCATATTTTCCGCTAAGGTGAGGGGTGTCATGTTCTGAGAAACATCTGCTATTAGAATCTTGGTTCTATATTACTTTTGTCTTACTATATTATATATTGTATGGCCTGTGTACTGTAAATTTCAACGTGACATTCTTTCCTTGTCTGAAACTGGATCAGAGCAGGTGAATTGTACAGCTTGGATGGAGAGATAAAGATGGATGGAGAGGGGTTTGTACGACCATTTGAGATGTTTGTTGGAGATGGGGAGACAAAAGAATTCCCCGAACCAGGGAGAGAGCTAAGAATGTGGTCAGTGTGGAAACCCCGGTTTTTACGTATAGAAAAAACCAGAGGGCTGCTAGAGAGGCACTGGCTTCTGCTGAGAAAGGAAGTTGGAGCCTAGAGCGCAAAGTGGTAGGTTGTTCCTGTATCCTGGCTCTTAGATAGACCGTAGGGTTGAGTGAAGCTCGCCGAGCTTAGAGCCCATGTGTTGGGAGATTAAGAGTAATCTCCGGTAACGCTAATTTAACGAGTGTAGAGTGAGAGTGATATAACGTAGTTTAACAGTACACATAGCCAGCAATTACTGCATTTAATTTAATGTTGGACCGGATCACCTACATCCGAGTTTTTAAGTGTAAATTGTGTTTTGTGTGTTTTGTAAATAGTGTGTAAATAAACTGTTAATTCAGTTAATTGAAAGAGTTGTTATTCATTTAAACAATCCTCTCAGAGCGTTACCGATATCACGTAATCATATCGGTGATGGCAGCATATAAATAGCAAAGGATTTTCTTCAAATTTGTGTGGACTAAGAGGAAACTCCGACAGACCCCATCCACCTATTGACTAAGAGGGAGCCTAAGATGAGAGAGCGGGCTTCGCAGTTCAAAGTCCTTGGTGACTCGCATGTCACGACGGGGCTCGCGGGACCGCCATGCAGGGTCTCCCGGTGCAACTGAAGGGCGAGGTTTTCGGACAACGCCCGAGTAACTTTTTGACTCGGGTGGCTCATCCCGCCAAGGACCGCAGCAGGAGCAGTTGTGAATCGACCCTAAGGTGGGTAGGGTTTGGTGGCGCTCCCGTTGACCAGGGAGCGGTCGCTTGGGTAGACCAGTATGGCTCTGGTTTCGCTACGTTGTGTCGTAACCCCTGGGAGGGGGTCGGCCGACAGGCCCATCATCGAACACTTTTCCCGAAGGGAACCGGGCCGGAAGCTCGCCAGTAACGCGGCGGAGCTTCGAACCTTGAGGGAACTCTTCGTCCGATCCAGATACTGCGTGTCTATGCGTTACTGGAGATAGCCTCACCCTGCGGTGAGGATCTAGGGGTGTCTCTACCTAACTTTCGAACGCACTAATGGTAGCGTTCGATCACTGCACGAGGTCAGGGGCTTTCGTGCCTGGGTACACCCTGGATGACCGTGAGGTAAGGTAGAAGTGGCCGGGCTTCTACCGGCTTCCGGTGGCTTCTCCGTCTTCGGGCGGAGTCGAATCTCCGGGGGCGCGCGGGACCCCGGACCATCCAATCCCCTAGCGAGGCGGAGTCTATTCTGTCTAGGTGGTGCTTTCCGTGCTCGCCTGTGGTTGCTAACGGCACCTAGTCTGGGCTCTCTGCTTCCCGGGGAGATGCACGAGTGTTTCCGTCGGTTTAGTCGGGGTGTCTGGGCGTAAAGCGCAACAGGAGCAGGGTCGCCTTACGGCCGGAGGTATTTTCCCCGTCCTCCGGGGTATAAGGTACTTGTACTCAATATGGACACCCCTAATATCTTCAAAAGTAACATTTTTCATCGAGATATGGCGCTACATGTCCGTGAAGAAAAGCAGTTGAAAAGATAATTACGCCTGAAAAGTACAAAAAGCGCACTGTTCGCAATTTGGAAGAAAACTTGTTGTTTCGTGGTGTGCTGATCGTAATTACAGGTAAGTTTAAATTCTTATTACATATGGTAAAATTAATTTAAATATTGAAAGGTGGAGTGTTTCTGAAAGCGGATAAAGCATATTTTCGATTGCTATTGCATTTATTGTTTTAAAATGTTTTCTTTGTTTATTTATAACAAGATTTAGTAAAACTATGCCCGATTCCCAATATGGACACCTTATGTCCACATTGGAAATACAGCAAGTGAATCTTGAGATTCACTTGCTGTATCATCCCATCCTTCAAGAAACCTCCTCCAAGAAAAAAAAAAATCCTCCAAAATGCCCTTGCAGAAAAACCAAAAGAAGCCTCCCGTCAGTAAGGTACCTATTGGCGAAATCGCAGGTACCAGCTGTATGACTTCCTCAACAAAGGAGAGCTGGTATTGCTTCTTACGCAGTATTGATACTGTTGCAGACATGTGGCTATGCATCACATGCGGCAGATATGTCCACGAGGACTGTGTGGAACTTACCGCCCATGATGAAGAAGTTTTTATTTGTCCACCCTGTGAGGACTGAGTAATAACAGATGCAAATTCTGCAGACAGATGCAATAAAGCTAAGCAAAACCAACTATATTATTTCATAATATTTTGCAGTAACTGAGGTGCTTTGCATGGATCTTCGAAGAGCTACAACCGAAAATGACCCCCCCCCTTCTATAGTGCATATTCTGAAGATATTTACTGCGCCCCTCTCCCCGCATTACTGTAAGATATATTTCTTTCATCCCCTCTCCACTAAAATAACTTTGAAGAGTGGTTCTTCCATACAACCCTGTGTAATAGGTCAATGAGGAGCGACCTGTCCCTAATACGGACATGCATACCTAAAATAGGGACAGGCGGTTCCTTATATGAACACTTGTAAACATTTTTTGTTTTTATCATTAAAATTAAACAAGAATAATTACAAGGTCGCTAATTTTAATAATGATAGTAAACATTCCAGGGATAGTGGTCACTTATTTTTGGAGACCTCTGACGTGTACACGGGGTTGAAAAAAATCAATTTTCCTTAGGGTGTCCATATTGGGTAAAGGTACATCATGAAAAGTTAACTAAAATCCAAATATATCAAAAAGGACTTTCTAGAAACTTTAATAGGCTAAATTTTCCTTGGCATTCTTAAATTAAATGTTTAGTGTTATATTGCTTAGAAATTTTGTATCATAAAATCGGAACCTTTTTAAAATATACTTACTCAGAAATTTCTGTGTCATTACATACATAAAATGTTTTCTGATGAAGTGTTTAAAGTGCAATTTCTTAAAAAGGTCTTTTTGTTAAAAATATTTTCTAATATTTATACTTCCGATCGATTCAGTCCACATTTTATTTTACATGCAATTTTGTATTGCGATATTAGAGGAACGATTTTAACCCCTTAAGTAAATAACTTTAGAAAATGAATTTTCTTTGAAACTGTTACATTATTTTTAAAAACTTTTGCATAAATAATACTTTTAGGAAATGGTCAGTTTTAAAAAACCCATTTCCATCAATGCTGAACGAAATGGATTTAACTGTGTGGCAAAGTATACTCTTCTTGATAAATATATATATATATATATGTATGTGTGTGTGATGCGGCCAAAGCCCGAAGTCTGGCCTGTTCGAAAATTGGCCAGCCAATATGTGAAGTTACAAAGATTCCTGTCCAAAGCCCGATAAGCAGCGTATTTTGGATTTTGAAAACGCCCCTTAGATAAAGGAGATAGTCTTGACGCGCGTCACGAAAACGTCACAAAGCAGGGAAAACAAATACAAAAATTAAAAAACTTCCATGTTTCGGTTTCATTGGTTCACGGAATTATTAATTATTATTAGAAAATAAGAATTAATAATTCCTCGAGCCAACGAAATCGATGCATGTACTATCCCGTCGACCCATTTTGCCAAATTATATAAATCGTCAAACCACTCGCCAAATTATACAAATTGATATAATTTTTATTTTAAGTAACGAAAGAACTAATAAATTAGTTCAACATTAATAAAAATACAAATAAAACGTCGAAATAAAAATCACTTGATGGCGTAAACATGTGTAACTTCCTTAAAGTCAAGTGAATGTGACATTTCCGATCACCCATTATTGGAATTTAATCTTATAGTTTCCATAAGATTTTTGGTCGATGGGATAACCAAGTAGTACCATTTTAATTTACCACTCGAAAATTAAAAAAATGCTAACTGGCGAGTTAAAAAAAAAAAAAAAAAGCTATTGGCTAGATTTGCACACGGTTAAAATAAAAGTACCAAGCATTCTTTGCAATCGTGGCAAATGTTATGTAGTTTTATTCGAAAAAATAATTTTAAATCTCTAATCAAAATGTAAAACCTTTCTTATGAAAAGTGAAGGGCGTAATTGTTTATGGAAGTTACATGTCTTGGTCTATTATAAGTGAATTGATGGCGATAGAATAATATTTGGCTACTTATCACCTGTGGCTGCCTAACATTAAAGTACCAAAATGGCCACCTGGAATATAATTAGCGAAGGGACCGTTGATGAAAGTCACATGACTTAGGCTATTATTATAAGGATTATTCTCAATTCTAAAATCAATTCTGAACGAAACAGCGCAAATAATAATATTTCCTTATGATAAAAAAATTATTTACACGTGACTATAAAAAACAGAAGAAAAAAACTTTTAAATTACTATTAAATGAGTATACGTGTTAAAATCAGGAAAATATTGAAAATTATGTATTGAAAATTATATATACACGTGAATATTAACCCCCTGACCGCCGAGCAAAAGGGCAGAATTGTAATATTGCAACAAAATATTTTAAAACTGCATTGTATTTGTAGAATTATATTAATTTAAAAAGGCTTCTGCTACAGTGAAACCTACAGCTTACTAAACGGATATATCAGTTCGCGGCGACAAGAAGGTTAAAAGAGAAAGTAAACTTCAAAATAATAAATACATCAATATGCGTTTAACCCTTTCAGGACCAATGTACGTATATTCGTAAAATGTTGAAATCAGTGAATGGCACCAGAATTCACAAACAAATTCGAAATACGAAAATGCTTTTGTTCCCCATCTTAATAAAAGTTAAATTTTCATTCCAATATTCTGGTGCCAATGTGGCATTAAAGATTTAAAATTAAGTGGTCCAAAAATGAACCATTGTCCTTGATGGGGTGAAAACAGTAAACTGTAGTAATTGTAGTAAATTGTATTATGTCAATCGTTTTATAACGCAGTTAAAATATACCGGGAGGCAAAGACTCTGTTATCTTAATTCATTTTAGTTTAGTTTCTTTTCAAATGTTTAACTGATCTTCTTTAATAAAACACAGAAACAACCATTGGATGTCTTAACAGCAACTAATTCGACCTTAAATTTTCGCAATCAAAGGGAATTGAATATAAACCCGTTTACAGGGTGATAGCTACAAGTTTTTCCGCTATAATTCAATCTTCTCTAATCTTTCTAAAACGTATCTGATTAGAGTACTTTTAGATTATGCGGTGTCTGAACGGGGTTTGGCGAGTGTAGCTTGCAGGTGGCAGAGCCCTTTAGCATTTATATAAGCTTTCCTTACAATTAAACCGTTGAAACTTAAGATATTGTCCAAATCTTATTGAACTAATAAATAAATAAATAGCAGAGGCAAAATTCATATTAAAAGAAATCCATATATTCTAATATCTTAAGAATAGAATTCCTTTCAAAATAGGGAATCCAAATGATTTGAAATGCAAGATGACAATATTTAATTGACAGAAAAAAAACTAATGTAAATGGCCAAAATCGCTGAATCAAATGTTATTAGAATAGTAAAAATCACAAAAAGTTTTTGAAGTGCAGCATAGTATAAATATGTTAATGAAATAAAGAAATACATCATATTATACGCATATGCCGCAGTAAAATAATGTATTTAATAACTATAAAATTATAAATTATGCAAAAATTTACGCTTTTAATAGATGTGTATCTAAACGATAGCTGCTATAACACAAATTTTCTTATGATAATAAAAATTAAAAGTAGTAATATACATTAATGATTGCGCAAATTCAGCATTTCATTATGGAAGTTTTATATATAAAATATTTCTGTACAATTTATGTAATAATTTATTTATACTATTTTTAAAACAGCGTTTTAAAAATAGTATATTCCTAGACTAAATTGCGGTAGAAAATGTCCAAGGAAGCAATTAAAAAAACAAAATGAGTTATTATTTCTGAAAGTGTGAAACCAAAGAATAAAGTAGTTTTTACAGAAATACTTTTCCCTCAGATGTGCTTCCGTGAGGCACGGAAGTTATATAAAAATTACTTTTTTTTTTTCTTTTTTAACAAAAGTAGTTTCGTTACTTTACTCGGTAAATCACAACTTCTATTTTGATTTGTTACTTTTTGTTAAGAAGTGTCATTTAATTTATTTTAAAACTTTTTTTCTGGCCAAACAAAGCTCTTAATTCGGAAGAAAGCATCACGAGGCACGTGTTGTTTTCATCGTTTTTTATTTATTTTTTTTATTAGAAATAAAATTTCATTGTAAAAAAAAATATACATGTATGTTTTTGAATTTTTTGTGTGGAAATATGCTTTTACTGTCACACGAATTTATAATATTTTTCTACAGAAAATCATAATCTCATATCATAAATATGTCATTCAAACTTTCTGCAAAAAAATGTATTTACAAATACTAATTCACATTACATAAATATATTTCCTACTTATTACTAATATGTTATTAGGATGAGCGAACCGAAGAAAACTCTTCAGCATATCTTTTGAAGAAAACTCTTCAGCATATCTTTTAGATTTTTTATCTTCTATCTTTCAGCTTTTATATATTATATCTTTTATGACTTATCTTTATCAGTACAGGCAGTAGAATTAAACAAATAAGGTGAGGCCAAAGGAATATAATAACTAGAAAACAGGAATTCTGCTTTTTTCAGAATTTAGAGTCACCCCGATGAACAAAAATATATGTACATAAAAAAATATATAGATAGTACAAAACATATTTCAGTTTTAAAGCTGAAAACACATGCTTTTATTTTATATAACATGGCGTTATTAGCATCTGGAGGAAGAATTCCTCATTTACGTTTCAGTCATAAAAAACACTTATAGTAAAGTATGCATATGACGTCACTATCGCTAAATAATACACAAATCCAATAAAAGAGATGCCGTAATTCCGTAAACTCGAACAAAAAACTCGGCTATCTGTTGATCCACATGCTTTCATTTGTTTGTAATATTAAAATATATACATAAAATTAAATTTAGTTTATAATAGCTCCATGTTTTATCAGAAATCTTTTTTTTTTCTTTTTTTTTTTTTTTTTTTTTTTTTTTTTTTAAGTAGCACGTATTTTAATTACATTTTTTTTTTCACATTATATGGGGACAACAAAAATATATAATTACTATTTTCCAAATATTATTTCCTTTACTTTCAACAGAAATTGAGTACTTCAGTTTCAAACATAAAAAATAAATAAATAAATAAATAAAAATAAAAATAAAATAAAATAAAGTACAAAAAAAATATAAAGTACAAAAAAAAAAAAAAAAAAAAAAAGGAATAAAAATTTTGTTTTTAAAGTCAATTTCTACTTAGGTCATCAAAGAAAGAATTAATATAATCCCTTAAGCTAATATTAGTTTTTGTTGTATTAAAATATCTCAATTTGTTGATTTTCTAAAGCAAGTAGGTTTACAATGGAAGTCTATGGGAATTTGGCGAAATATTAGAGATATCGAAAAGTTGGCCTCAGTTTTGGCGACTCATTTTCGTCGCAAAATTTGGCGATATATCGCCAAGTTGGCGACAAACTTGGTGGTATTTGACGACAGAACAGGATCCCCCTTATGGTAACCCCCTTATAGCTATGAAAATGCATTAAATGCTTCAATAACCAATGTCCGCCATTTTGTTTCCCATGTAAAACTCAAATTATCTGTACATCTATACTCTATACTCATACTCATCATCTATACTCCTATTATAAAGAGGGAAAAATTGTTTATTTGTCGGAGGTAAGCTCTGGAACTACCGAACCGATTCCAAAAGTAATGGTATCAAAATGATGGTGTTAGTCCAACTTAGAACATAGGCTATATCTTATGTCGGTGCCACTACCCCGAAGGGGGTGTAGGAGCAAAAAACGTTCTAAAAATGCGATTTTAGCGTTACTGAAGGGCCTAGAAATATGAAATTTTGAATATTAGTTACTTATAAGATATAAATGATGTCCAAGAACAGTTCTTAAACAATTTGAAATTTAAAAGGGGTGAAAATGCGCAAAAAGCGTTCTAAAAAACGTTCTAAATGGTAGTTTCTACACAATCTCAGGAAATACCAAACCGATTCCAAAAGTAATGGTATCAAAATCATGGTGTTAGTCCAACTTAGAACATAGGCTATATCTTATGTCGGTGCCACTACCCCGAAGGGGGTGTAGGAGCAAAAAACGTTCTAAAAATGCGATTTTAGCGTTACTGAAGGGCCTAGAAATATAAAATTTTGAATATTAGTTACTTATAAGATATAAATGATGTCCAAGAACAGTTCTTAAATAATTTGAAATTTAAAAGGGGTGAAAATGCGCAAAAAGCGTTCTAAAAAACGTTCTAAATGGTAGTTTCTACACAATCTCAGGAAATACCAAACCGATTTGAAAAATATTGGTATCAAAATGATGGTGACAACGCTTGCTCCAAGATAGGCTATGTTTTATGTCGGTGTCACTACCCCAAAGGGGTGCAGGAGCAAAAAATGTTCTAAAAATGCGATTTTAGCGTTACTGAAGGGCCTAGAAATACGAAATTTTGAATATTAGTTACTTATAAGATATAAATTATGTCTAAGAACAGTTCTTAAACAATTTGAAATTTAAAAGATGTGAAAATGAACAAAAAGCGTTCTAAAAAACGTTCTAAACGGTAGTTTCTACACAATTTCAGGAAATACCAAACCGATTTAAAACATATTGGTGTCAAAATGATGGTGAAAACGCTTGCTCCAAGATAGGCTATGTTTTATGTCAGTTTCACTACCCCAAAGGGGGTGCAGGAGCAAAAGACGTTCTAAAAATGGGATTTTAGCGTTACTGAAGGGCCTAGAAATATGAAATTTTGAATATTAGTTACTTATAAGCTATAAATAATGTCTAAGAACAGTTCTTAAAAAATTCGAAATTTAAAAGGGGTGAAAATGCACAAAAAGAGTTCTAAAAACGTTCTAAATGGTAGTTCCTAAACAATCTCAGGAAATACCAAACCGATCTAAAAAATATTGGTGTCAAAATGATGGTGACAACGCTTGCTCCAAGATAGGCTATGTTTTATGTCGGTGTCACTACCCCAAAGGGGGTGCAGGAGCAAAAAACGTTCTAAAAATGCAATTTACGTGTTACTGAAGGGCCTAGAAATATGAAATTTGAAATATTAGCTACTTATTAGATATAAAGGATTTCTAAGAACAGTTCTCAAACAATTCGAAATTTGAAAGGGTGAAAATTCGCGAAAATCATTCTAAAAAACATTCTAAATGGTGGTTTCTACACAATCTCAGGAAATACCAAACCGATTTAAAAAATAATGGTGTCAAAATGACGGTAACAACCCTTGCTCCAACATAGGCTATGTTTTATGTCGGTGCAACTACCCGAAAGGAGGTGCAGGAGCAAAAAACGTTCTAAAAATGCGATTTTTGCGTTACCGAAGGGCCTAGAAATATTAAATTTGAAATATTAGCTACTTACTAGATAAAAAGGATTCGTAAGAACAGTTCTCAAACAATTCGAAATTTAAAAGGGGTGAAAATGCGCGAAAAGCGTTCTAAAAAACATTCTAATGGTGGTTTCTACACAATCTCAGGAAATACCAAACCGATCAAAAAAAAAAAAAAGGTGACAACCCTTGCTCCAACATAGGCGATGTTTTATGTCGGTGCCACTACCCCAAAGGAGGTGCAGGAGAAAAACGTTCTAAACTGCGGCTTTTGCGTTACGGCAGTGCCTAGAATCGTGAAATTTGGAATAGTAGTTAGTTATACGATATCAATGATCTCTAAGGACATTTCATAAAAAAGTCGAAATTTAGATTGGGTCAAAATGCGCAAAAAGCGTTGTGAAAAACTTTCTAAATTGCGATTTCTATGCAATCTTAGGAAGTACTGAACCGATTTCAAATATAATGGTGTAAAAATGATGGTGATAGATCTTGCTCCAAGATAGGCTATATTTTATATCTGTTTCCTCTACCCCAGAGGAGATGCAGGAGCAAAATGCGAGAAAATTGTTCTAAAAACGTTCTAAATGACTATTTGTCGGCAATATCTCAGGAAGAATTAATCTGATTTCAAACGCAATGGTAAGAAATTGATGCTGACAGCCACTGCTCTAACATAGACGCTATTTTATATCGGTATCACTATCACCAAGACGTTGCAGGAGCAAAAAAGCATTCTAAATTTCAATTTTCTTGATCGGTAGGGGCTAGCAACTTAAAATTAGGCAAGGTACATATTTATTAGATATAAATGATCTTTAAGAACAGTTTCGAAAAAAGTGGAAATTTAAAAAGGAGTGAAAATGCGCGAAAAGCGTCCTAAAAACGTTCTAAATTGCGATTTCTACTCAATCTAAGGAAATACCAAAGCTATTTCAAAAGTAAAGGTTGCAAATCAATGGTGACAGTCCTTGCTACAACATAGGTTATATTTTATGTTGCTATCACTACCATCTGAGGGTTGCAAAAGCGAAACATGTACTAATTTGCGTTTTTTGCACAACTGAGTGGTCAAACACTTTGAAGTATGGCATGGTATTTACTTACAAGATGCAACTGCTTTCTAAGAACAGTCGAAATAAAATTCCAAAATTAAAAAAATGAAGTGAGTGAAAAACGTTATAAATTACAATTTTTAAGCAAACTTATAAATTACCAAACCAATTAAAAAAATAATGATGACAAATTTTGGTGATATAACCTGCTCAAACATAAGCTATATTTTATGCCTGTTCCACTACCACCAGAGGGTTGCAGGAGCTAAAAACTTTCTACACTGCGATTTCTGTGATACTGAAAAGCCTAGAATCTTTAAATATGACATGGTAGTTACTTATAAAATATAAATGCCCTCAAAGGAACGTCGAAAATAAATTCGAATTAAAAAGGGGTGAAGCGAAGGGGAGGTGCGAAAAGCATTCTAAAAAAGTTCTAAATAAACCGGTTATAAAAGTAATCAATGCGAATCAATGGTAACAGTCTCTGATCCTTCACACGCTATATTTTATGCCGGTGATTCTACCAACTGGGGCTCACAGGAACAACAAACGTTCTAAAAGAGGGCTTTAAAATCTTTTTAAATTACGTTTCTCTGGAATATTAGGAAATAACAAACCGATTTCAAAATTAATGTTGGCAAATTAATGGTGACAGTTCCTGTTTCAACATAGCCCTTTATGTTGAGAGAGGTGGTAGGACTTGGAATTCGACAGGATGGTTAATTTTAAAATGTAAGAAAATTGTTTCTAAAAAATTCAAAACTTCAAATGAGTACTGAAATGAGCGTATTAATTGAGCATAAAAGTTTCAAAATATTTTCTAAATTATCATTTATTTAGTTTTATTTCATTTTATTAATTTAAGTCTCATTTCTGCCTAATGCCGTGTAATAAGGATGTTTAATCAAACTGTGTTTTAAAAAGTAATTTTTGAACTATTCCTAAAAGTAATAAGTACCTTTTAATAAATAAAATATTACCTTTTAATAAAATAAAAATTTAGTTAGTACCTTTTAATAAAAATTAGACATATAAGTATCACTTGGCATATTTCAAATATTACGCGAGCAAAGCCGCGGGGTTTGCTAGTCATACTCCTATTATAAAGAGGTAAAAATTGTTTATTTGTCGGAGATAAGCTCAGGAACTACCGAACCGATTCCAAATGTAATGGTATCAAAATGATGGTGTTCGCTCAACTTAGAACATAGGCTATATCTTATGTCGGTGCCACTACCCCAAAGGGGGTGCAGGAGCAAAAAACGTTCTAAAAATGCGATTTTTGCGTTACTGAAGGGCCTAGAAATATGAAATTTGGAATATTAGTTACTTATAAGATATAAATGGTGTATAAGAACAGTTCTTAAACAATTCGAAATTTTAAAGGGGTAAAAATGTACAAAAAGCATTCTAAAAAACGTTCTAAATCGTAGTTTCTACATAATCTCAGGAAATACCAAACCGATTTCAAAAGTAATGGTATCAAAATGATGGTGTTAGTCCAACTTAGAACATAGGATATATTTTATGGCGGTGCCACTACCCCAAAGGGGGTGCAGGAGCAAAAAACGTTCTAAAAATGCGATTTTTGCGATACTGGAGGACCTAGAAATATGAAATTTGGAATATTAGTTACTTATAAGATATAAATGGTGTCTAAGAACAGTTCTTAAACAATTCGAAATTTAAAAGGGATGAAAATGCACAAAAAGCGTTCTAAAAAACGTTCTAAATGGTAGTTTCTACATAATCTCAGGAAATACCAAATCGATTTAAAAAATATTGGTGTCAAAATGATAGTGACAACGTTTACTCCAAGATAGGCAATGTTTTATGTCGGTGCCACTACCCCAAAGGGGGTGTAGGAGCAAAAAACGTTCTAAAAATGCGATTTATGTGTTACTGATGGGCCTAGAAATATGAAATTTGAAGTATCAGCTACTTATTAGATATAAAGGATCTCTAAGAACAGTTCTTAAACAATTCTAAATTTAAAAGGGGTGAAAATGCGCGAAAAGCGTTCTAAAAAACGTTCTAAATGGTAGTTTCTACATAATCTCTAGAAATAACAAACCGATTTAAAAAATATTGGTGTCAAAATGATGCTGAAAATCCCTGCTCCAACATAGGCTATGTTTTATGTCGGTGACACTACCCCAAAGGGGCTGCAGGAGAAAAACATTCTAAATTGCTGTTTTTGCGTGACGGAAGGGCCTTGAATCGTGAAATTTAGAATGGCAGTTAGTTATAAGATATCAATGATCTCTAAGGACATTTCCTAAGAAAATCGAAATTTAAAAGGGGGGTCAAAATGCGCAAAAAGCGTTGTAAAAAACGTTCTAAATTGCAATTTCTATGCAATCTCAGGAAATAATGAACCGATTTCAAATATAATGGCTTTAAAATGATGGTGACAGATCTTGCTCCAAGATAGGCTATATTTTATATATGTTTCCACTAACTCAGAGGAGATGCAGGAGCAAAATGAGCGAAAAGCGTTCTAAAAACGTTCTAAATGTCTTTGTCATCAATATCTCAGGAAGAATCAAACTGATTTCAAAATTAATATTAAGAAATTGATGCTAACAGCCTCTATTCTAACATAGATGCTATTTTAAGACGGTATCACTATCACCTAGACGTTGCAGGAGCAAAAAAGCGTTCCAAATTTCGATTTTTCTGATCGGTAGGGGCTAGCAACTTAAATTTAGGCAAGGTACAAATGTATTACATATAAATGATCTTTAAGAACAGTTTCGAAAAAAATGGAAATTTAAAAAGGGGTGAAAATGCGCGAAAAGCGTTCTAAAAACATTCTAAATTACGATTTCTACTAAATCTCAGGAAATTCAAAAGCTGTTTCAAAAGTAATGGTTGCAAATCAATGGTGACAGTCCCTGCTATAACATAGGTTATATTTTATGTTGCTGTCACTACCATCTGAGGGTTGCAAAAGCAAAACATGTTCTAATTTGCGTTTTTTGCATAACTGAAGGGTCTAACACTTTGAAGTATGGCATGGTATTTACTTACAAGATGCAGCTGCTTTCTAAGAACTGTCGAAAGAAAATTTCAAATTTAAAAAGATGAAGTGAGCGAAAAGCGTTGTAAATATCAATTTTTATGTAATCTTATCAAATACCAAACCGATTAAAAAAATAATGATGACAAATTGTTGATGATAGAACCTGCTCAATCGTAAGATATATTTTATGTCTGTGCCACTACCACCAGAGGGTTTCAGTAGCTAAAAACTTTCTAAATTGCGATTTCTGTGATACTGAAAAGGCTAGAAACTTTAAATATGGCATGGTAGTTACTTATAAAATATAAATGCCCTCGAAGGACTGTCGAAAATAAATTCGAATTAAAAAGGAGTGAAGTGAAGGGGATATGCGAAAAGCATTCTAAAAAAGTCCTAAATTACGATTTCTACGCAATTTCAGGGAATATAAACCAAATATAAAAGTAATAGCTGCGAATCAATAGTAGCAGTCTCTGATCCTACACAGGCTATATTTTATGCCGATGATTCTACCACCTGAGTTTCACAGAAACAACAAACGCTCTAAAAAAGCCCTTTAAAAGCTTTCTAAATTACGTTTCTGTGGAATATTAGGAAATAACAAACCAATTTCAAAATTAATGTTGGCAAATTAATGGTGACAGTTTCTATTTCAACACAGCCCTTTATGTTGAGAGAGGTGGTAGAACTTGGAATTGGACATGATGGTTAAATTTAAGATGTAAGAAGATGGTTTCTAGATAATTCAAAACTTCAAATGAATACTGAAATGAGCGTGTTAACTGAGCATAAAAGTTTCAAAATATTTTCTAAATTATTATTTATTTAGTTTTATTTCGTTTTATTAATTTAAGTCTCATTTCTTCTTTATGCAGTGTAACAATGATGCTTAATCAAATTGTGTTTTAAATAGTAATTCTTTTAATTATTGCTAAAAGTAATAAGTACCTTTTAATAAATTAAAATATTACCTTTTAATAAAATAAAAATTTAGTTAGTACCTTTTGATAAAAATCAAACATATAAATATCACTTGGCATATTTCAAATATTACGCGAGCAAAGCCGCGGGGTTTGCTAGTCATCATATTATAAAGAGGTAAAAATTGTTTATTTGTAGGAGGTAAGCTCTGGAACTTCCGAACCGATTCCAAAAGTAATGGTATCAAAATGATGGTGTTAGTCCAACTCAGAACATAGGCTAAATTTTATGTCGGTGCCACTACCCCAAAGTGGGTGCATGAGCAAAAAATGTTTTGAAAACGTGATTTTTGCGTTACTGAAGGGCCTAGAAATATGAAATTTGTAATATTAGTTACTTATAAGATATAAATGATGTCTAAGAACAGTTTTGAAAAAATTCGAAATTTAAAAGGGGTGAAAATGCACAAAAAGCGTTCTGAAAAACATTCTAAATGGTAGTTTCTACATAATTTCAGGAAATACCAACACGATTTAAAAAATATTGGTGTAAAAATGTATTATATATGAACTATTATAAATATATATATATTATAATGGTGACAACGCTTGCTCCAAGATAAGCTATGTTTTAGGTCGGTGCCACTACCACAAAGGGGGTGCAGGATAAAAAAAAAAAATCTAAAAATGCGATTTATGTGTTACTGAAGGGCCTAGAAATATGAAATTTGAAATATTAGCTACTTATTAGGTATAAAGGATTTCTAAGAACAGTTCATAAACGATTCGAAATTTATAAGTGGTGAAAATGCGCGAAAAGCGTTCTAAAAAACGTTCTAAATGGTGGTTTCTACACAATCTCAGGAAATACCAAACCAATTTAAAAAATAATGGTGTCAAAATGACTGTCACAACGCTTGCCCCAACATAGGCTGTGTTTTATGTCGGTGACACTACACCAAAGGGGGTGCAGGGGAAAAACGTTCTAAATTAAGTTTTTATGTTACGGAAGGGCCTAGAATCGTGAAATTTGGAATGGTAGTTAGTTATAAGATATCAATGATCTCTAAGGGCATTTCCTAAAAAAATCGAATTTTAAAAGGGAGTCAAAATGCGCAAAAAGCGTTGTAAAAAACGTTCTAAATTGCGATTTCTGTGCAATCTTAGTAAGTACTGAACCGATTTCAAATATAATGGTGTAAAAATTATGCTGACAGATCTCGCTCCAAGTTAGGCTATAATTTATATCTGTTTCCACTACCCCAGAGAAGATGCAGGAGCAAAATGCGCGAAAAGCGTTCTAAAAACGTTCTAAATGCTGATTTGTCAGCGATATCTCAGGAAGAATTAAACCGATTTCAAAAGGAATGGTAGGAAATTGATGCTGACAGACTCTGCTCTAACATAGACGCTATTTTATGTCGGTATCACTATCACCTAGACGTTTCAGCAGCAAAAAAGCGTTCTAAATTTGGATTTTTGTGATAGGTATGGGCTAGCAAGTTCAAATTAGGCAAGGTACATATTTATTAGATATAAATTATCTTCAAGAACAGTTTTGAAAAAAATAGAAATTTAAAAAGGGGTGAAAATGCGCGAAAAGCGTTCTAAAAACGTTCTAAATTGCGATTTATACTCAATCTCAGGAAATACCAAAGCTATTTCAAAAGTAATGGTTGCAAATCAATGGTGATAGTCCCTGCTATAACATAGGTTATATTTAATGTTGCTGTCACTACCATCTGAAGGTTGCAAAAGCAAAACATGTTCTAATTTGCGTTTTTTGCACAACTGACGGGTCTAACACTTTGAAGTATGGCATGGTATTTACTTACAAGATACAACTGCTTTCTAAGAAGAGTAGATTGAAAATTCCAAATTTAAAAAAATGAAGTAAGCGAAAAGCGTTATAAATGACAATTTTTATGCAATCTTATCAAATACTAAACCGATTAAAAAAATAATGATTACAAATTGTTGGTGTTAGAACCTGCTCAAACATAAGCTAAGCTATATTTTATATCTGTGCCACTACCACCAGAGGATTGCAGGAGCAAAAAACTTTCTGAATTACGATTTCTGTCATACTGAAAAGTCTAGAAACTTTAAATGTGGCATGGTAGTTACTTATAAAATATAAATTCCGTCGAAGGACTGTCGAAAATAAATTCGAATTAAAAAGGGGAGAAGCGAAGGGGAGGTTTGAAAAGCATTCTAAAAAAGTCCTAAATTACGATATCTACACTGTAAAAAAAAATCTGTAAATCTACATAACTAGTTTTTGTAAAACTACAGAAATCTGCATGTTTACTAGAATTTTATCCGTAATCGGGGAAAATATTTACCACTCGCATAGTACAAATACATGAAATATCTTAGTTTGACCTGTCAGCCAATGAGAAAGGACTTCAATGGTGACGTAATGACTATTCACGCAGCCACAGAGGCGTTCAAGGCATCCGTCTTGATTATGATTTCAAATTAGTAGGTAAGTAAATATTTCTTCTTTATGAGTTATTTTTTTTTTATATTTCCATTCTACTTGATTCCTAATAAGTACAAATCAACTACACAGTAAGACTGTTTGATTTCGAATTATAATATAACATGATTTTAGCAGGTATTAATGCGTAATCTTCCTATTATTTTTTGTTAAATATTTATTAATCAGTCAAATGACTATTCTTTACACCAGTGTTTATTACATGCGTGCAATTTCTAATGTTTTATCTTTTAAATCAAATTTTATTGCAATATGGTTAGCAGATTAAATATTTTATTTTTAATTATTGATGCAATGAATAGTACTCCCCTCTTTGACTGATAATGAAGGTCAAATATTCCACTATTCTTCCGCAGAATACTTAAAATGTATACCAAAATTATCTGTCTTAATATTAGTCGTGCCGAGTAATCGGTATTTATTGTACTGGATTCCAGCATCGCGTCGGGTTTACTTTACTATTTTGGTTCGGATCGGGTCGGTTTTGGTTTCTTCGAATCTTGCGTGTCGGGTTCGGGTTGACTGATTTTTCAAAAGAATGTCCAAAATATTTTTTTCATGCTAAACATCTAGGTGTAGGGCAGATGTGCCAGTAATGGACAAACTTCTGCATATTTTGTTTATAAAAAAAAAATAAACAATAAAAATTTTACTTTAAAAAAATTTCATAACTCCCCCCCCCCCTTACATGTTTTATAATCTGTAATTTGTTGATACTCTTAATCAAACCAATTAGGAAGCAAAACGTGATCCTTCGAAGTTCCACTGTTTTTCATTTATGTTGGCGAACATGCAACGGTTTAACTTAATAAATTTATATATTCTTTTACTTTCCGGCAAAAATTATTAATGACTATTAATGTTAATAATGACTATTAATGACTATTAATATTAATGACTTGTTTATGCATAGATGTAATAGTTTCCCTATTTATGGAACATTATACTGTATATTATCCATCATATAAACTAAGCCTTAAAGAATGGTTCTAAGCATGGATTAAACTAAGCATGGGACAAATTTTGAAACTTGCAATTTCTTTAATTATAAAATTGTTTCTGAAAACTATGTTTCTGTATTGTTCAAGAACATTAGAAATTTTTTCATTTTGTATTCTATAAACTGAAATATTGTTTTTGTGTCAAACAAAGTTCATTTTCTTATTTTAGTAAAAGGTGTCCCATTCCTCCACACTCTCTCCTATGATTCTAACTCTGAGTTTTGGGCACTTCTCTATCTATACGCACGTATCATAGGTATATGTGTTAAAACTATCAGAAATATTATATATATGAATGCGTGTATATGAAAAATGAAATGTTGTAATATTTTTACCTATTCCTAGAGAAGAATAAATGGTTCTTAACTGTGCCGTAAATAAAAAGGGTTTATCACATTTCTTATATACTTTTGATTTCTTAACCTTTAATTGATGTTACCGGTCTCTCAGACCGCGGCTTTTTTTTTTAATTTTTATAGTTTAACTTGCAATTTTCAATTTAACTACAGACACTATCGAAATTTTGTTCCGTTTGGAACTTTAGTTCTATCACCAGAGACTTTTGAATAGGTGAATTTTAATTATAACAGTGCTGTACAAAAAGTTTAGTACAAAAACACCATCCTATGAGTTAATCGTGCCTTTTATTCATCTTTCGATGAAACGGTCTCACAGACCACTTCACACTAGTTACGTGACAATTTCTGTGACATCAGTTAAAAGTTAAGCAGTATATTGAAATATGTATTTATTTTATCTGAAAATTGTTCTGCTCAAACTTTTTGTAAAAATCTTAACAAGACTTGGAAAAAACCTAAATATAAACATCTGCATTTTAATTTTACGTGATGTTCTGAGCAATAAAATGCTGAGTTTTTACTTTCTCATGCAAAGAGAGATATAGGGTAGGTAGGGGTAAAGATACGAACGGGTCAAAAATACGCACCGGCTGATTTCATATGAAGCAACATTTCGGCTATCATGACCAATAGGTGGCAGTTTGGTTTCAAGTGTACTAGTCATTTATTTAAACCTTTTGATAAAAGTAGCAATTTGTGGTAAGAAAATGAGGTAAGTTTAAATTTTCGAATTTTGATATAATATTTTGTATATTTCACTTTTTTCTTTACTTGACAATACCTGGAATTTTTACAAATCCAAAAATTCAGTGGAGACCGAAAGCTTTTTAGCTTCTAAATGCCGTAGTTTACCTCGATCACATTTGTTTATACTTATAGGTAGCCGGTTAAGCAAAATATTGCAGAATGGGGAAAAAGTACGCATACGCCTTGGGACAAAGATACGCACATGTTTATGATACGGGACTTTGCCCTATCGTTTTTGCTAGATGCAAAGCTTTCCACTTTTCTAAATTTGTATTATATAAAATATAATAGATACATAACTAATATAAGTTAGTAAACTACATTTTCCTTTTTCTAGTTAAGTTTTTTAAATATAGAACATATGTTCTACCTACCTATTTTTAAAAATCAATATTCTTGTTTCATGAATCGCTTTTGTTTTAAACCTTAATCTTTAACTCCTGTTAACGTTCTCACTGACAGCTGCAATATTCAGTTTTCACAATTTAACTTTTAATTTCCAATTTAAGTATTAATTTTTGTTTAATTTTGATTCTATCGGTAAATTAGAAGTATAGCTGAAGACTTCTGAATGCGGGAAAGTTTACTATAATAGTCCTTTACATAAAGTTTAGCGCAAAAACCGCCTCTTATGAGTCAGTAAACCATTTTATTCAATCTACGATTAAGCGGTCTCGGAGACCGCTTACAGTATTTATGAAACAATATTTGTCACAATAGTTAGAGGTTAACTGCTATTCGCGATCTTGCAGACCGCTGTTTTTTCATGGTCTAGTTTACAATTTTCAGTTTAAATACTATAAAAATTTACTAATGATTTTACATTACTCATTCATTTTAGTGGAAATGGGGCAAAAACCGGCCGTAATGGGCAAAAATACGCACTGCGTATCTTTGCCTCATCACTGCGTACTTTTACTCCAACCAATGGGGCAAGGAGGAGGATGGCCACCCAGGGAAACCCAGCAAATGCTTTTGAGTTTTAGTGCAGTCCCTGGGGGAAGAAACCAATGGGGGAAAGATATGCAGAGCAAAAATTACAATTTCTTACGGAAATGTAATTTGGCAGAATGTCGTATGATAGTGGAACGTGCCTAAGGTTTTAATACAACGTTTTAATAAGTCGTCGCATATCAATGTTTTCGTTAAGAATCAAAATTAATGATAAGTGCGTAATTTTACCCCCCACCTACCCTATATCACTTAGGTGTGTCATGTGATTGTGAGCCATGTTGAGGACAACTTGTCACCAAGCGCCATTGAGATCAACCATGATGGCGCTTTTTAACAAGCTGTCCTCACTTCAAATACTTGTGGGCATGATACCTACATATGTTTGAATATTAAAGTATATACATTTGTCCATTTTCCTACATAAAACATAAATTGTTATTAGAGATGTAATTGTAGATTACATTTCATAATATCAATAAAACATGATTTACTTTCCTTTTATTTCGGGTTCGGGTTGAGATAAGTCTGGGTTGAGTTGCAGGTTGCCGAAAATTATTTTAGCTGATTCTGGTCAGTTTGAGGATCGAGGAAATATTTTTGGCGTGTTCGGGTCGAGTTGCGTGTTGACTTAAGTATTATATTCTGTTTTGTGTCGGATGCAACTTGACCCATGCATGACTACTCTGTAGTCGGCTAATTTTCAATATATCAGGATTCGTACGGTCCTTAAAAGTACTTACATGTTTCAAAAGGATTTTTTTTGTGCTTGAAAGTGCTTATTTTCATACAATTTTTTTTTAAAGTCCTTAAAAGTGCTTTACTATCATTCTATTTCTTAATCGGGGGTGGAACTCTTCTGCATTTCTTTTAATTTCTGATTTAAAAAAAAAAAAAAAAAACGCCATTGCTAACCTTTCTTCTGAAATTTGACCTCCCCTTTTTGCTCCCTTCTGCACAATACCAAAGTTTAAACTGTTTAAAACTTTTTTTAACCTTTAACTGATGTTACCGGTCTCTCACAGACCGGTGCTTTTTTCAATTTTCATAGCTTAACTTGCAAATTTCTGTTTATCTACAAACACTACTGAAATTTTGTTTCGTTTGAAACTTTAGTACTAACACCAGAGACTTTGAATAGGTGAATTTTAATTATAACACTCCTGTGCAAAACGTTTAGTACAAAAACATCCTATGAGTTTATCGCGGCTTTTATTCATCTTTTAGTAGGAGAGCTGTTGAACATTTTTGAGTAGGTATTTGAGGCACCCTGAAAATTTGTGCAACACTTCTTTTGTAATGCCTGAATACAAAATCGAATGTCTGGCTGAAGGATCGTGGCCCAAAAACTGTGCCAGACACGTGTCAAGTGCCATTTGGCACTTGACACGTGTCTGGCACAGTTTTTGTGCCGACTAACGTGTCTGTCATTTTCAAAATACTTTTTTCTAAGCATAAACATTATTCTGCCTCAATCTCAGCGTGCCTCAAATACCTTTTTTGGGTAGTCAAAAAATGGCACTTGACACGTGTCTGGCACAGTTTTTGGGCCGACTAAAGTGTCTGTCGTTTTCAATATATTTTTTTCTAAGTATAAATATTATTCTGTCTCAATCTCAGCGTGCCTCAAATACCTTTTTTTGGGGTAGTCAAAAATGGCACTTGACACGTGTCTGGCACAGTTTTTGGGCCACGATCCTTCAGCCAGACATTCGATTTTGTATTCAGCCATTACAAAAGAAGTGTTGCACAAATTTTCAGGGTGCCTCAAATACCTTCCCTAAAATGTTTAACATTTCTTGGACTATTTCGATGGAGCGGTCTCGCAGACCGCTTCAGACTAGTTATGTGACAATTTCTGTGACATCAGTTAAAGGTTAAAAAAATGGCTCTACTCTATTTGTTACTTTATAGTGAATAAATAATCAGTCCTAAATT
This sequence comes from Maratus speciosus, assembly GCA_963932465.1. Lineage (NCBI taxonomy): Eukaryota > Metazoa > Arthropoda > Arachnida > Araneae > Salticidae > Maratus > Maratus speciosus. The sequence goes on from OZ010792.1 coordinate 166,532,361, forward strand.
TCATTAACTATTCATTCCATCATGTTCATTTCATTAAAATTTTAGTCTAGAATGCATGTACTAAGTTTTTTCCCTCTTACTAGGTGAGCGGTTGAAGATATGTACAGATGTATAGTCAAAAAACACATTTTTATTAATTATCATAACAATAACTAAAAAAAACTAATTCTATCAAAAACATTGTCAATACAGATGTTGTAGAGGTTAAAATTCTGATTGAAATGTGCACTTACACTTAACATTTTTGTTGAATTTTTACAATTATAATTTAAAGTTTTGCCTAATTGGTTACGTTCTTGAAGCCAGAACAGACGAGGTTATCAATTTACCCTGTTTCTAATTTATATATATTTTTTTAATTTATTGAGGTATTATTTGAGGATTTTGTAATTATTTTAGGCTTTATTTTGGATATTTTCAGAATTATGGCTTAACCTCTTTATTACGGATTATAGCCCAGTGGTAGGAAATGAAAAAAAAAGTCCGAATTCGGAATTACATACGGGAAAGCTGGAAATTGTTTTAATCCCTTCGACATAGGCCAGAAATAAACGTACTAAGTTTCCCCGTCCTACTAGCTGCAGTTTTGCCGCTACGAACAAATAGATAACTTAAAGTGTATTATTTCATGATTTTTAGCATATTTCAAAAATGATTTGTAAATGATGGGAAATATTGTTTACGATCTCTGATATTGTATTTGAATTATGCGTCGTATTTAATTTGACGTATATAGTGAATAACAGTGCGTATGCCTCACATTTAAGGAGGTCGAAAATAGTGGGGAGGAGCGAGGGAACAAATGAGCCTTGTCGCTACAGGAATTATAGGTCAACCAATAGCACGATTTTAAACTTCGATATTTTACTAAAAGAACTAAGATGGTTTTAATAAAAAATATTTTCGACTAGTATACGAGCATCTTAACACGGGAGAACTCGCTGCATGAGATTTTCTCTCACAGTCGTACTTTTTTAAGACTCGTATTTAAACAATTTTTCATTTTAATTAAAATTTCAAAATGTTATTTCAATTATTTTACCTCTTTTGTGAATAAAATTACTAAGCCAACCAAAAAAAGTTGATATTATATGAATGTAAAGTAAAAGAAAAGGAATTGGGCATTCTCACTAGCGAGTTCTCCCAGGTTAAGCTAAATTCATAGAATTTTAAAACCTTTGGAATATTGAAAAAAAGTATTATAATCTTTACGTATTTTTTTTTTAACTAAGGTTTAAGTTTGACGATATCAGTTGGGAAATGGTATGTAAAACGGCTGTCAATTATGTACCTCTTTCTCGATAACTACTAAATTACAATCCTCAAAATATACAAAATAAAGCATTAACATAATTACAGAAACATCGGGAGGTCCTCAATAACTTAAAGAAAATACATGTATGTAGTAAACGGAGGCAGGGCGGATTGATAACTCTGTCTTTCTCTTGATTAGCGATTAACCCGGGAGAACTCGCTGCATGAGATTTTCTCTCACAGTCGTACTTTTTTAAGACTCTTATTTAAATCATTTTTCATTTTAATTAAAATTTCAAAATGTTTTTCAATTATTTTACCTATTGTGTGAATAAAAGTATTAAGCCAACCAAAAAAAGTTGATATTATATGAATGTAAAGTAAAAGAAAAGCAATTGGGCATTCTCACTTACGAGTTCTCCCGGGTTAAGACAAAATTTTGAAATAGAATTGCGACCTTAATGTTCAGCAAAAATATTAATATGGGTACTCATTTTATTCAGAATTTCAAATTCTACGACATTTTTATTGACAGTGTTTTTGAAAGAATTAATTGTTCTGAGATATTAAGATAATTTAAAGGATTTTTCGACTATAAATATGTACATATTTTCTAATGTTCACCTAGTACGAGGGATAAAACCTAGTACTTGCATTTTAGTACGGAAGGGATTGAAACAATTTCCAGTTTCCCACCCACATAATTGTGAGTTACATCAGCCGATCACGGGCTTTGAAATAGAATTGTGACAATGTTCAACAAAAATATTAAATGTAGTTCTCATTTTACTCTGAATTTTAAGCTGACGACGAGCTGAACACGAAAATTGCAAAACCAGATTTCAAAGTTCTGCCATTTGCAAAATGACGTCAGCGTTACGCACAGATATGTTTGTCCTTTATAATATAGATAAATATAGATTTTATTTTCATATCAAAATCTTAGTGTTTTTTTTTTCTTTTCAAACTTTTTTCACTCTTAAATCCATTTATATCTGAACCAAATCAATACTCGATCATTTCAAAGCTACAGTATAAAATCAAGTGTGTATTATTAAATAATATATACGTAATGTGGGTCATACAGTAAAATGCGCAGAAAAAATGAAAAGTGACTTCGGACAATGAATTTTTTTAAAAGATTAATTTTTGTATTTTTTGTTTAATGTTTTGCAGTATTTCAAAGAGAATTGAAAGTATATGCTTTTTGGTATTATTATTATTATTTGGTATTAATATTCTGCATAATTTGATTTTTGGAGTCTTATATGTAATTTTGAAATGTACCTGGAAAGGGATGGGGAGGACACGGTTCTTCCAGAATTTTAAATTCTAAAAAGTTTGTCGTTATCATCCAGACTCTTTGAAATTTTTAGACGTTAAAAACATAATGTTTTCGTAGCCCGAGTGAAAAAATATTAATATTTCGTGGAAAAAGACTGATAAGATTTTTACCACGATGTAACACTCAGGTTTTTACTAATTTTGCGAAGTTTTTGCACATTTTATTTAGTAAAAAATATTTCTATTTGTCCGAATGCTTCGAAATTTTCGTAGGTAAATGTAAATCTGGCCTGTTGTGTAAACAGATTGTGTTAAAATACGGACGCTTAGTTAGTTTTAGGGTAGAAAAAATATAGCCTTTGTGAGGCGCGAAATGTCCAGGTATGTCCCCGAGCCAGGTACAAATTTCGTCAGTTATTTCCTCTCGGCCGATAATTTGTAAAATGCTTCAGAGAGTTGTATCATGAAGCTCCGTGAACGTTAGCTGCAGTTCCGTGGGTGGGTTGAGCAGCGGTAGCCTCCCACGCACGTAAAAAAAAAAAGTCACTTTCTCCCGATTGAAAAATTTTCAAATTATAGATAACCTAATATACTGAAGAAAAAAAAAGTCAGCTAATTATAAAGTGGTGGTTAATACGTCAGCTGGTCACACGAACATGAAAAAAATATACAAGGTGCAAAGGAAAGTCTCTTTAACTTGAAAATACTTGCGAAAGGAGAGAGATACATCTATGTATTGAAGTAACGGTATAGTAAAGCGAATACGCCCGACCTGATGCAAACGACAGAAGCGTCCCTAGTGGCGAAATTTGGAAGTTACCTATTGAAAACCGTAAGCGAAAAGAGATAGAGCAAAATTCCCAGTTTGAAAGATTTGGAGCATCAATTAATTAGTACGAAACGACATTTGGTTCACACGGATAAGATAAATCGTTGCCTGTATACACAAAAATGTCCGAAATCAATGAGCGACGATTCTACTTTGCATATTCACATTCTGTAAATGTAGCAGTGCAAAATTTTAGAATGTGACGTTGTACTGTGCTGTAATGGCTGTAAAAATTTAATTTCCAATGCATTTAAAATTTTAGATTAACCCTTTCAGGGGCAGAAGAATTCTGTTAGTAAACTTATGAAACAATTGACTGACACCAGAATATTCAAACGAATTTCACAAAAAATAAAAGCTCGTTAATTTTCACTTTCATTAGGAAAGCAAAATTTTGTTAAAATATTATTGCTGCCATTTGTCCATTTTGGAATTAAAATTAGGTGGCTAGACCATCTAGCCACCGCCCTTGAAAGGTTGAAATCTATGTCGTCGTATTCAAGAGTCTTGCAATAGACGTTCTATGCTGAGATATGTGCATGTAGAATTACGCCACGAACACAATTGTGTATCGTGAGCAATGGCGAACTTTTCGAACAAACTGAATATTAACATTTAATCACTGTGAGACTGTTTGTCTTTTTTGTTTTTTTATGGGATGTTATCAAAATACATTCAGATAAGCACATATTTATACCAGAAATTGTACGTATTTCTTCATACTTCTGGCTATTCCATCCAAACGTTTACACAAAATAGAGTGCTTCAATTTTGGACCTTTTTGGGTATACAGGCAAAGATTTATCTTATTCATGTAAACCAAATGCCGTTTCGTACTAATTAATTGATGCTCTCAAACATTTTGATTGGAAAATTTGCTCTATCTCTTTTCGTTTTCGATTTGCAATGGCTATATTCCAAATTTCGCCACTAGGGAGCGCTGCCGTCGCTTGTATGAAATCGGGCGTAGTCACTTTACTATCCCGTTACCTCACTTCCATAGCTTTAGTTCTCTCCGTTCGCAAGTATTTTCAGGTTAAAGGGCCTTTCCTTTGCACCCTGTATATATTTTTCATGTTCGTGTGACCAGCTGACGTATTAACCACCACTTTATAATCAGCTGATTTTTTTTCCCTTTAAGATATTGGGTTAGCTATAATTTGACAAATTTTCAATCGGGAGGAAATGACTAATTTTTTTACGCGCGTGGGAGGTTACCGCTGCTACACTCACCCACGGAACCGTAGCTGATGTTCACAGAGCTTCATAATACAACCTTTTGCAGCATTTTACAAATTATCGGCCGAGAGGAACTTGGTCATCAAAATCTGTTGCTGGCTCGCGGACTATATGTTCACCAATGTATTTGAAAGAGTTAAAATTCATGTTTTTAAAAATCAATTGCATTATCAGTTAGAAGATTTTAACTTTTAGAGCATATATATATATATATATATATATATATATATATATATTTTTTTTTTTTTTTTTTTTTTTTTTTTTGCCGATACTTCTAAAATGTTATCCTGGAATAAATTGCTACAAGTTTTCGAAAAATCTTTTCTATTTATTTTTTTTTCAAAAGTTTAACTGCTGGGTGGGGAAAATATAGTAAATATAATATCGGAATATATCAACGCGTTAATATTGGTGATATATCGCGATAACTACCGTAAAGTTTATGCGAATAGAAAAATTGCTTACTTTAAAAGATAAATAGCATGTGACCTAAAATTTTTGTATAAACAGATGTAGAAAGGAGTTAATAAATGTTTCATGCTATTTTCTCCTACAGTATCCTTTAAATATATGTATATATATATATATATATATATAATATAGGGAAGGTGGGGCTAAATCGGATACCATAACTGTTTGTTAGTCTCAAATGCTGTGAAATGGGAAAACAAATTTTGAACACTGTTTTTAATGTAAAATGAATCCTTGGCTATAATAAAACATTCTTTTCAAATATATATATATATAATTGTTTATATAAAAAATAGCTTCTTTCACACGTATGCAAAAATCCGGTTTTACTTCGCTGGTTGGGTTAAGCCTGGTATCCATTTAAAACTATTGGAAAACTCATTTTGGTCAAAAATGTCTTTCTTTAATATAGTAAAAAATACATTTTTAATATTTTTAACAAAAAGAAATTGCACATGTATTCGTCCATGTGTAAAAAAAATAAATCGGTGGCAAATTTTCTACGTTGTATAGGCCTGCTTACTTTACTCTGTACGTTTTAAAGTTCTTTTAGCTTCAAAAATCACAGATGAATTTGTCATCATATTCTTCTGCATTATATGTTTCGTGGGCCTATCCGTGGCATTTCAAACATCGTATTTGGATTTAGAGTTTGAGTAAAGTTCATAGCAAAACATACAGGTTTAATTATCCTCTTCTTCTGATGATGTGTTCGCAATCTTTTTTTGCTTTCTTTTTTTCTTTTTAAACAATCTTCTTCTTTCTTCGTCTTGCAGTTTGTTTGGCTTATTTCTGCTTAATATCTGTTTCGATCTGTAATTTATAGGGAGAAGAAATCAAAAGTTTTTCCCTTTCTTTTTCTCAATTCTGAAGCCTTCTTTAGAAGTGGATAATAACATTTTAGGCAAAATTGGAAATTCAGATTGCTGGACTACACGGGAGTCTGAAGATGACAAATAGATAATTTTACTAATATATTCTGTAGATGTAACATTTTGAATCAGTGATGACGTCTGTGATTGTGATGTTAACTGCTGCATCTGGAAGCAGCTCGACGTGAAAGACGCTGGATAGTGTCAACTTGTTGATGTTCGGAAGGTTGAGCTCCAATATCCTGTGATGTATCAGAAATTTTTATTTCTGCCGCTATGCCAACCTGTGGCTGGATAGACCTAGGTGTGTTATCATGACTTTCATGGGTTTCTCTGTCCCTTCCGAAGGAGCAAAAAGATGGTCTGAAAAAATATCATTGTTGTAGGGGAAAATCCCTGTTTTCTCGAACCTTCTGATTGCAATATTTACAATTGCTGCTCTCGAAAATGTAGCTTTAAATAATTTTCCAATTTGCTAAGTTGTTACAGATCACGCAGTGTTGGAAAATAACCACTTCCTCACCTCTTGACCTTAGTATGAGCTTAGAGGTGCATGAATGATGCATCAAGGGGCTGAAATCGATGCGTTGCGTAAAAAAAAGAAGTTTAAATAAATACATTGCTTTCTCTTACTAGATTAACAGGATTCTTTTAGTGTGAGTTGAATACCTATTAAGGATTTAAAGAACAGGCTTTTCAGGACAAGGATTGGAAAAAATCTATACATTTTTTAACCAAATAAAAGAAAGACCTCTTTCGTAATCCACACTGTAAAAAGAAATACTGCCAGTTTTCGGGTAGGAATCGGAAAAATAGTTGCCCTTATCGTATCGGAATAATTTCCGACCCATCTCAGAATAAAATCCGTAAAAATAAGGAAATAGTCAGTAAAAGGGTATTTTACGGATTTTATTCCGAGCTGGGTTGGAAACTATTCCGGTACGATGAAGGCAACTATTTTTCCAATTCCTACTGGAAAACTGGCATTATTATTATTTTTTTTACAGTGCATCCACTCCTATTATATACAGCAAAAGAGTCTGGGAAAGCATCATCCACCAAGAGAAGTTTTTTTTCCTGCCTGTTTAATATTTGAGAAAAAAATCATGTTATATATTAGGTAGTCTAGTTATATAGGATTGAGATTTTAATGATTATTTGTCAATTTGGGCAGATTATTTTATTTAGAGAAACAAGTCACGAAATATATTTGCATTTTAAGTAGACCTATAACGCAAGTTATTACACCCCAGATTAGAAAGTTATTTATTAAAATGCAATAAGCATAATATAAAATTATGCCTTAATCAGTGCCATTATTTTGTTCAATAATAATTGCAAGTTATTTAATTTCATAAATGTAAGTTAAAAATTAGACCCACTTTTTAATATAAAACAAAATCAAAATTAAAGTTTTCATTATAACTAGAAAGATTTAGAATTATAACTTAACAGCATTAAGAATACAATTTAAAGTTCCATGCTAATTTATTAACTATACTAAAAAACCATTCTATGAGTGCCGGACAAAACCCCGGGTATACCCAGTTTTGACCCAATCTTAAGTACCTGGTTTTACCCCAACATGACACAGTTTAAAACATGGCGTCACTACTCTTAATCCTATAGCAAAAGATCAGTAAAAATGTTTAAATATTATCAGGAAAGGAAAGAATTAGATATGTTCAGTAATATTTAATATGCTGAAAAAAGTGGTTATACGCGTAAAATCTAGAATCAAATAAAACAATTTTTTAAGAGTAATTGAAACTAAATCGTTCATACGAACGAGAACCGCACACAGTAACGTTCCAATCGGCTATACATGCCATAATAGTTACCGACAAGTAATTTCTCGTGTTGGCTGATAGACAGAAGTACAAATGAAGGAGGGGTCTGCGCTACCCGGTTTTACTCGCCTACCCTGTTTTGTACAACTCATCCACACACACACACACACACACACACACATATATATATATATATACATACACAAAATAAAAATATTTTTAAACAAGGAAGTAAAATAATCAAACTTCAACGATAGATTATAATTTTCCAACAGATTCAGAATTATGTAAAAAAAAAAAAAAAATCAACGTTAAATAAGGTTAAATATGATGGCTAAGTAAGCAAATTACAAAACACGTAACGCATTTCAAAATTAAAGTTCAGCAATTATTATCAGTCATCTGAAAAATATCAGAATTCCTTTTTTGCAACGCTATATATGATCTATAGATTTGAATATATACTGAATAGTATGCTAAACATTAGTTCAGTTAAGAAACGCATTTGCAGAGTTTAAAATTCCCCTTCAACATATTTCGTCAATAAACGGAAATGAATACATCTTTTTTGCAGCCCTGTATATGATTTACAGATTTTATACATACGAAGTAACTAAATTAGTTAAATTAAAAAAAAACCTCGTACCACAACAGATAACGAACTACCAGCAATTGTTTATTTATACAGATAAGCGAATCCTTTTGTGTCCCCCCATAAATAAACGATGGATGCTATGCTCATCATGTTCTATAGTAAGCATCTTTTTGTACACCTCAGTGATGTGTATCAATTTCTATATGTTTGAAATAGTGTAATATCATTCCAATATACTACAAATGATTTTTCCCTATAGACCATTGAAACAGACCATAGAAAATTTGTGATTTTAATCAATGATTTTTTTTTTAAGTCAGTTGATTAAAATCATGATTTTAATCGTTGATAATAATTGTTAACACCCGTTTACAGTCAAATGGCAAGCATGAGTTTTTGTTAATCTCGATTGATTGATAATTTTTTTCCTTCAACCAACTGACGCTTTTTGCAATATTTTTCCACATTTGATTTAAGAATTTCACAATATTTTGATTCTACCCAACAATTGGAGAATTTTACAGCTTTTTCTTACAAACTTCCTTGGCAGTTATCCAAAGTTTTCAGCATAATAAAATATAAAATTATAACTAAAAATTACATAAACAGCACATAAAGAAAAACTATGAAATTATTAATTTAGATATTTTATTTCCAATATTTCGATTGACTGAGGTTTAATTCAGTTTTATTTATTTATTTTTTAAAATAAATAAAATTGTGTGATTTGTGTTTGGTTGCGGTTTTCTCTGGGACGGGAAATTTTAAGTTTACCTGTGACCCCGTGAGAGAGGGTGGAAAAGTTACTGTTCCTGCTGACCACTAAAATTTTCAAATTAGTGGTCCAAATGAATTTTTGGTGTTCTCGGACCAGCGGACCACCAATGATTTCGAACACTGATTGATTTTTCAAATGCTGAAGATTTCCTTGTAAAAGATATTTAAATTGATATACTGTTTAATTTTTTTATTATTTTCCTTGTGTGAAATTTGATTATTGTTATGTCTGCACAAGAAACAATTTTATGTCTTAAAATATTTACTCTTCTATTTAAAACAGGTGGAGAAATTAACCTGATGCGTGGACCTATTCCATTTTACCTGACTTGAAATTCTGATTCAGAACATACTAAGCTTCAAGAATTCTTTATATTTGATGACCTGAATGGTCAGAGAGGGTGCAGCACCCTCCTAAAACTGTGAGAGAAACTTTATGTAAAATGATATTATATTACAGTAAATATTAGGCTGACATACTATACATATAATTTAATGATTATATAATTTGTATTTTCAATAAATGGAGCGGCATACCGCAAACCAGCTTTAAATGTGTTGCTATTTAATTGTGTCTGTAATCATTTCTTTTTTCAGCTATTGCAAGGCTGCTGTTGGTGAATACTTTTCTTTTCTACGAGCATTGTTATAAAATAAATAAATCTTCGTCATAGATTACCATTTTGGAATACTGAAAAAATACATATATAAGTAACAATAATTAGTCGCTTGGTGGCGACACTGCTGTTATTAAATTAACCCTTCAAAGTAAGTATTTAATATACTATAGAAATACATTGTGTATTTAAAAAAAGCTTTAAAGTTTAAAGTAATACTTTTGTATTAGCTGATATTAGAGGTTAAATGGATTCTGCTACTTATAGCTGCCTTTTTGATGCTGATTATTTCATTGCTGACGCATATACTTTGATTATGTATCAGTTATGTTTGTGCTTTATTTATTCAAAAGTGTTATATCCATTATTGGATGTTAAACAGAAACAAATGCTGAACATTTTTTGTTGTTGTTTTATATTCAAATGAATTAATTTTGCATAATTGAGCTGTGTTGCAATATAAATTTTAATTTTTTTTGTGTGTGTGTGAAAAGGTAAAAATTTGAAAACTGTACAATATAAATATTTCAGCATCTATAGATTCACAACAATTAAAGAAAAAAAAAACAGATCATGGAAGTACGGTGCATAGGCACTAAGTGCATAATGGAAAAAACCTTTTCAAACTCGTGCAAAAATTAATATTGGTTGAATATATTCATTCAGCCATTGTTTAAAATAAAATAATAATAAAAACAGGTATGTATTTAAATGTAAGAAAATTATTTTTTTTTAATATTTTCTTTGTGAATAAGCAAACACTAAATGGACTATAAGTGTAACCGAGTGCGGAGAAATATTCCAAAATGTACAAGGACAGAATGGTAATATTTGTGGGGGAAAAAAGCAATTATTTTGTGAAATAGATCAAACTGATTTACATTTATTTTTTAAATATATTTCAAAGACAATAGAATCAATAATTAAAACTTTAATAATTTTCAGTTTAATGAAAAAAAAAAGCTTTCTACTGCAAGATGTTCTCTCAAAATCTGAAATTTTGTTTTTTATTACACCATAATGATAAATCGAAAACCAAAGTGAGGGGGAAAAAGAAAGCTACAATCCAGTGTAACCTTTCCCCATAAAGGTGAGAGAAAATCCTGAATCGTGGTTCAAACTTTTAGCAAAAAATTGGAATGGAGAAAACCTTGAATTTTGATTTAACCTTTCACCAGAAAATTTTATTTAAAAAAACTGTGAATCATGGTTAAACCTTTTACCAGAAAATTGGATTAAAAAATAATCCTGATTCGTGGTTCAACTTTTTCCCAGAAAATTGTATTAAAAAAAAAAACTAAATTATGGTTCAAACTTACACCAGAAAATTGGATAAAAAAAAAAACCTGATTTATGGTTCAACTTTTCACCAGAAAATTGGATTAAAAAAAATCCTGAATCATGGTTTAATAGTTCACTAATATAATGGTATTTGTGAAAGCACCAATAAACAGGTGAAACTTATCACCAATATCTTGGTTGCAGCTAAATTTCAGCGACTTTTCACCATTTTCTTGGCGAAACATCACACTTTATTTTTTAGTGTATCGGTAATATATATATTTTTTAATTTAGGCATACTTTATAAACTCAGTAATGATACTTTACTTTCATTATTGTTTCTATTCGCTTTTTTAATTTAACAAAAAACCGTAAGATCTGCTTCTACTTATCTGCTCATTTACTGCTGTTGTTATAATGTTCATTTAATATCGATATGATTTTGTACCTATTTGAACATCTACAGTAAAGCTTCATTCAGTTTTCTAATGCCATAACATATAAATATTTCTGTCAATTGCTGTGGTATTGCTCAAAAACAAGTCAGGCGATATTACTTATTTTGCATCGAAGTATTTTGATTGAGGAAAATTCCACTCTAAATATCTAAAACTGTAAAAATTCAACTCCATATTGAAAGAATACCATAACAATAACTCTAAATAATATAAGTATTAGCATACAAAAACAATTACGTAAAATATTTTCGTAATACTGCTGAAAAACCGTTAGTGATCTACTGCAAATTTTTTTTACAGTTACAAATATCTTTTGATGAGTGTAATTTTAGACAGAACAGAAAGAAATCATTAGCAACTGTACTGCAATATCTCTTGCACGGTTACAAAAAACTTTATGGCGAGAATACAAAAACTCTTTTAGATACAATACTAAAAAATCATTGGTAATTTTCCTGAAGGTACTTTAATAAAGTTACCGAAAATTTTTTGCAAAAGTATATGCAAAGTTTTGGGTGGAATACTAAAAAAATTCATAGTAAATGTACTATGAAATCCTTCGCAAATTTAGAAAAAAATTCTTAGTCAATGTACTAAAAATTCTTTTGTAAGTGTAATAAAAAATCATTAGAAAATTCACAAAGTATTGTTTAGGAAACTACCTAAAAAATCGTTAGTAACTTTACTAAATAATCCTAAGCAAATTTACGAAAAATTCTTTAGTAAACTCGCTAAAAAATCGTTAGTAAGTTTACTGAACAATATTTAGTAAACTTACAAGGAATTCTTTGGAAAACTCTCTAAAAAATCCTTAGTACGTTTACTAAACTATCCTTGGAAAATTTACCACAAATTCTTTAGTAAACTCCCTAAAAAATCGCTAGTAAGTTTACTAAGAAATATTTAGTAATTCACAAAACTAATTAGAGAAACTCCCTTCAAAAACCGTTAGTAAATTTACAGAACAATATTTAGTAAATTTACAAAAAAGTTTTTGGAAAACTCCCTAAAAAATTGGTAGTACGTTTACAACATATTCGTTGGTAAATTTACTAAAACTTATTTAGTAAACTCCCTAAATAAGCATTAGTAAGTTCACTAAACAATATTTAGTAAATTTACAAAAGTTTTATTGGGAAACTCCCTAAAAAATCACTAGTACGTTTACTAAACAATATTTAGTAACAGTTACTGAAGAAACTTTTGTAATTTTACATGATTATCTTTTGTTGTGGTTACATAAAATGTTCTAGGAATCCCAGTTTCCAACAAAATTCTTAGTAACCTTACACTTTTTTTTTTTTTTACAGTGTATGCAATTTCAGGGAATATAAACCGATTATAAAAGTAATAGTTGCGAATCAATGGTAAAAGTCTCTGATCCTACTCAGGCCGATGATTCTACAACCTGCGGTTTACAGGAACAACAAACGTTCTATAAAAGGACTTTAAAAGCTTTCTAAATTAAGTTTCTGTGGAATATTAAAAATAACAAACCGATTTCAAAATTAATGTTGGCAAATTAATGGTGATAGTTCCTAATTCAACATAGCCCCTTCTGTTGAGAAAGATGGTAGGATTTGGAATTTGACATGATAGTTAATTTTAAGATGTAAGAAGATGGTTTCTAAAAAATTCAAAACTTCAAATGAATACTGAAATAAGCGTATTAAATGAGCTAAATATTTTCTAAATTATCATTTATTTAGTTTTATTAAGTCTCATTTCTGCCTAATGCAGTGCAATAATGATGTTTAATCAAACTGTGTTTTTAATAGTAATTTTTGAAATATTCTTAAAAGTAATAAGTAAAAATTTAGTTAGTACCTTTTAATAAAAATTAGACTTATAAATATCACTTGGCATATTTCAAATATTACGCGAGCAAAGCCGCGGGGCTTGCTAGTCTTTCTATATATATATATAAAAGTTTTGATTTGGAAATGGACCAATGAAAATCTGCGTAGGTATTCCCGGTAGATCGGCATCCAATTTGAATGCTTAAGCATGGTCTTCTTTCGTTAATATTAAAAAAAACTGTTGAATACAAAAATATGAAAATCGGTGGTATTATAGAGAAATGTTTGATAAACACGCTGATGCAGACAGTTTTCTAATCGAATAATTATTTCAAGATATATTTAATGTTAAATTTGGTCAAAGTCGTTCCATTAAAAAGGTTTATAGGAGCAAAAACTATACATAAGAATTTAATCATTCTTAGATAATTTTATACATGAGAAGTTCTCGGTCTGCAGACTGCATTTATCTTTTTTATTTGATTCATTTTTTGAGGATTTATTTCCATTTCAAATTTTCAGCATTTCCAGAGATATATTTTACATATTTCAGAAAAGGATATTAAATTGTTGCCAATTTTTAAAACAGTACAAAGAATAATATTTCCTTCAAATTAAAAATTTATTTAAACGTGGCTATTATAAACAGAAAAAAACTTTAAAATTAGAATTAAATGATTACATGTTAAAAGCACGAAAATTACGTCATAAGAAGCATATTTACACTTGAATTTTAAAAGAGAAACAAAATGTTAAAATAAAAAAAAAATATTATTATGTGTTAAAACTTGTAAATGGAGAAAATTACGTCATATTTAAAATGCCCAAAAAATATGGCAAAACAATTTAAAATAAAAAATATATTTTTTCGAGACATTTATTTGATATTTTGAGATGAGCTTTTCAACTATTATCGTTAATTCGTAGACAGCGCAAATAATATTTCCTTGTAACAACAAAAGTATTTTCACGTGAATATTAATAAGAGAAATAAAACTTTGGTGTAAATTACGTCAGATTTAAAACGATACATTTAAAATGAATTATTTAAAAGTACTACCTTATAGCGCTGTTAAAAAATACCGGGAGAGAACGACACTGTTTACTTAATTCATTTTACATTAGCCTTTTTTCAAATGTTTAACTATTTTTTTTAATTAAATACGAAAACAGTCATTGTATCTCTTAACAGCAGCAGAATTGGTCTTAAAAATCCCCAATCCAAGGTAAACGAATGGAAACCCGTTTAAAAAGAGATCGTATATATATATATATATATATATATATATATTAATTCAATATTTTTAAAGCCGATCAAATTAGCGTGCTTTTTGAAATTTGGTGTGCCTGAACGGGGATTGGCTAGCATAGCTTGTAGGGATTAGAGCCCCCTAGTTAATTAAAATTTAATTAATTAATTAATATTTGAAAAAACTGTATTAACATCAATTGTCATCCAGTACAAGTTAAAAAAAAATTATTTGAACTTGATAGGATGAATAATAAGTATTTTATTAACGATTGAAAATTTGAACAAGATATATCCTTCTATATATAAAAAAAAGTAATGTTTGGAAATGGACCAATGAAAATCTGTGTAGATACCGCGAACATATCTGATTGGTCAGAGCTTTCTGACTTTTCTTATGGGGAATTAACATGAAAATAGAGAATTTAGATAGGATGAGCGCTATTAGGGGGGTTACCAAGGGGAAGAGACCCCGGTTTGGTGCAACTTGGCGCTATTTCCAACATTTCGCCAAATTTCCATAGACTCCCATTGAAATCCAATAGCATTTACTCGCTTGAAAAAAATCAACAAATTGAGATATTGCAATGCTACAAAAATTAACATTAGCTTATGAATAGTGCTTAACTGAACTATTTACATTATTTTTAAGCACAAACACTAACTATTTACGATATTCGCAACACTATATATACAATTGGTACTTCTTAGTTATCCTGTCGACCAAATTACTGTCGCCAAATTCATATATGTTAAACGAGCAAGGGATTTTCCCGATTATGAATGATATCGTAAACGACTGGAAGATTTTCACGAGACTTGTCCCTTATATTAAATTGAGCACGATAAAAAGATCTAGCTAGGTTCCAAATACAAGAAAATTTGTTTTTACAGTGTAAAACAAACTCAGCGCTGAAAATGTATTTTGTTATAAATGGAAAAATACTCAAACACAAAACATGTTGCCTATACTAATTCGAGCACGAAAAACCATCTAGCTAGGTTTCGAATACAAGAAAATTCGTTTTTACAGGGTAAAAGAAACTCTGCGCAGAAAATGTCTTTTGTTATAAATGGAAAAATACTCAAATGATTTACACGAAATGTGTTGTCTATACTAATTCGAGCACGAGAAACCCATCTAGCTAGGTTTCGAATTCGGGAAAGGTCATTTTGATCTATTAAAACAAACTCAGCACTAAGAATGCTGCTGTATATCGAAAACGGCTCTAATGATTTTCTCAAAAATTGATGACTATACTAATTCGAGCCCAAGAAATCTAGCTAGCTAGGTCACGAATTCGAGAAACTCATTTTCTGTGTTTAAAACTCGACGTGGTCATTACTCGAAAAGATGGTATCAATCGAAAAAAAAAATGCGAATATTTTTATGAAATATGATTTATTTGATTATGAGAAAATATCTAGCCAAGTCTTGATATAAGAAAAAATAATTTTTCTCGGTTTAATTTTTTTTCCATTTTTTGTATTCGAAATTCTTGCCTAAATGGTCTAATGCTAGCTAACGGTCATTTATCATAAATACAATAAAAACTCTCTAGAATACGGCACTTAAGGCTTAACTTCTATACTAAAGCGAGCACTAAATAACGGCCTATATGTAAGTAAAAAGTATGGTAAAATTTCTTTGAACTGGCTAGAAAAAATAAAATTGATTTTACCAATTGTTAATTTCGTGAACTTGAGTATTTTCTGAAACATTGGTAATTTCGGTTAGCCGCGCGCCAGTGTAATATATACACACATATACTATGTATATCTATATATTATTCCATCTTTCTATATATATAAGAAAGTAATGGTTTGGAAATGGACCAATAAAAAGCTGCGTAGATCTTCCCGGCACACTCTTAGATAGGCATCCATATTTCTTCTGACCGGGGGTGTTTGTTAATATTAAGAAAACTGTTTCACACAAAAATGTGAAAATTGGTTCTATTATAGAGAAATGTTTGAGAAACATGCTGATTCAGACAGTTCTTAAATCGAATAATTATTTTAAGAGATAGTTAATGTTAAAATTGGTAAAAATCGTTTCAATAAAAAATTTTATTTGAGTAAAAACTATACATAGGAATGTAAACATTTTTACACCATTTAAAACTTTAGAAGTTCCCGGTGTTCAAACTGCATTTATGTTTTTAATTTGACTTATTTTTTGAGGATTTATCTGCATTTTAAATTCAAATTTGCAGCATTTCGAGAGATATTTTTAATATATTTTAGAAAAGGGTATTATTTTAAACTGTTGCCAATTTTTAAAAAAGCGCAAAGAAAAATATTTCCTTCAAATTAAAAAAATTATTTACACGTGACTATTATAATCAGAAAAAAACTTTCAAATGAGAATTAAGTTATTGCACGTTAAAAATCAAGAAAATATTGAAAATTACGTCATAAAAACTATAGTTACACATGAATCTCTCTAACCTAAAAAAAAGTAACTAACGCTGTGACCGCCGCCGGTTTTGAATTTTTTGTGACCGGAGGTCTTCCTTCATTAATATTAAGCAAAATATTGCATACAAAAATATGCAAATCCGTGATGTTATAGAGAAATGTTTTATAAACACGCTGATGCAGACAGTTTTCAAATCGAAGAATTATTTTTTAGAGAAATTTAATGCTAAAGTTGGACAAAATTGTTCCATTAAAAAAGTTTTATTGGATCATAAACTATACATGGGAATTTAATCATTTTTAGATCATTTTATGTGATAGAATTTCCCGGTGTGCAGACTGCATTTATTTTTTAATTTGACTCATTTTTTGAGATTTTATTTCTATTTTAAATTCAAATTTTCAGCATTTCGAGAAATATTTTTTACATATTTTAGTAAATGGTATTAATTTAAACTGTTGCAAACTGTAAAAACTGCGCAAACAATAATGTTTGCTTCAAATTAAAAAATTAGTTACACGTGACTATTATAAACAAAATATATAAAAAGCAGAAACTCATTGAAAATTACGTCATAAAAACTATATTTCCACGTGAATTTTGAAAGAGAAAGAATATTGTAAAATAATAAATTCATTGTCATGAGTTACAAGTCTTAAATAGGAGAAATTACATTACATTATACTTATTACGTAAAATAAACAAAAAATAGTATTGCAAAACAGTTTAAATTTAAAAATTGCGCGACACATTTATTTGATATTTTAAGATGATCTTTTCAACTATTTTTATTAGGACAGCGCAAATAATATTTCCTTTCTAACAAAAGTATTTTCACGTGAATATTAAAAAAAGAAAGAAAAGTTTGGTGAAAATTACGTCAGATTAAAAACGATACATTTAAATTGTCTTATTTAAAAAAAAAAAACTTTCTTTTTGCTTTGCTAAAAAATACCGGCAGACAAAGACTCTGTTTACTTAATTCATTTTATATTAGCTTATTTTGAAATGTTTAACTGATTTTATTTAATCAAAGGCGGAAACAGCCATTTTACCTTTTAACAGCAGCTGATTTGGCCTTAAAATTTCCCAATTAAAGAGAAATGAATAGAAACCCGTTTATAGAGAGATCGCCACTGTTTTTTTAACTTATAATTCAATCTTCCGAAAGCTTTTTAAAGCCGATCAAATTAGCGTGCTTTTAGAGTCTGCTGTGTCTGAACGGGGGTTGGGGGACAGTTCCCCCTAGTATATAAATAAATAAATATAGGGAGAGTGTGAACTAATAGTAAGAATTGAATGTATATCTCAAAAATAAATTGATATGCGGTTTTCAAACAAATTGCATTTGAAAGAACTATTTTCCCCAATACGACTGTATAAAAACTTAAAATGTGCGATGCTTAGAAGTTTTAAAAGTTGCAGTAGAGTATTTAACAGCACAATGACACAAATGCTTTGTTTTACGGCAGGTTTATACAACGGAACGTTGTTTTTTTAGACGACACTTTAATTGATGGACGAAAGAGCTAGCTTATCAGGAGCTGATGATAGTTTTTTTCCAAAATTTCTCATAATAAATTATCCTTAGAAGAAAGATTACTAAAAAAATTATTCCAACTTTTTTTCTATAATCATATGTATTAAAACAGAAAGGTATTTCTGTAAGTATCGAATTTTCGGGCAAATTCGCATCCGTCGAAACTCTTTTTCAGACAATTTAGAGGAATGTCGAATGTGTTCTTGGTGGCGGAGAGGTCTAAGGTGCCAGTTTAAAGGTCTGAATTTTTGTAGATGACGCATGTTCGAATCCAACGCCCGGCAAAAAGACTTCTGTTATATTTTTGGCGATAATTTATTTCAATAATGACATATTTTATCTGTAGGAGAAGTTACATGAATTTTATTTTATTATTAGTACTATTTCAAGGCTTTATAGTTAAAAAGTTTAACTCTGAACAACATTAATTTCGGATGTAACTATCAATTAAATAAATGAAGGCTATCAGTTTTTTTTTTTTTTTTTTTTTTTTTTTTGTTATATTTTCTGCCCATTATCAAGAATATATAGATGTGTGTGTATGTCTGAAAGGTTGCCTTTCTTTTACGTAAAATATAAAAGGGAAATAAAGAAAAATATTCATACAGTGTGTCCACGTATAACCTGACCGACCTTTATTTTCGCAACCGTTGGTCCTAGATGCATACTTCTAATTACAAAAATGGTGAAATTTGTGCAGAGTTAAGATAAAAATAAGTTTGAAGCGAAAAAACAATTTAGTGAAGAATTACAGAATCTAAATTTTTATACAGTTCCCCGGTCATATAAGTTATATTTAAAAAAATTTCCCTGTTACACCAACAAGTAAGGCAAAAAAAAGTCCCGTTGTTCTACGATTAAAATTGACCGAGTAATAGCTGTTTAAAGTTGGAGTATATTTTTTGCTCCATATTAGGGGTCTTTCAGAAATTTACTAGAAATATAATTTCGTCAGATATATTAAAGAAATGGTTGAGAGTAAAATTAGCATTGCACTATAAATTTGAAATCTTTAATCATTCTGACATATTACTGCAAAATGTACAATTTGTACTGAACATTATAAGAGGATAAAAAAAAGTCCTTCCGGTCAGTGCCGGCAGGAAGAGGTAGCTTTCATATTCCTTAATTTTAAAAAAGCCAACTTATATTATTCAAATACACGAAGCTCAATTTAGTGGAAACCGAATATACGAGATTCAATACTAATTTTTATCAATACTAAATCCTTATGAAAGAGAATTTCGCAAAATTAGTCAGCTTTATCCAAGCTGCTTTTATTTAAAGTAACTTATATTTGGCTGCCAAATTCGGCGATTTCATAAAGTGCCTGCCATTTTAAGACAACATGGTGTATGAGGCTAACCAGTGAACTTGGTCGAGACCTTAGTAATTGCTGTGCACATCCTAACTCACATCGGAATCGATTGATATATACGAGTGCTTTCGCAGGAAAAAAATCATATTTTTCAAAATGTCACCCACATTAGATATTGAAATTGCTATATCTGAGCCATTTTTTAAGAGAAAGACAAACAAAAAATGCTCCTGAACCCTTATATCAAGGTCAAATACTTAAGAAAGAAACCTTTTTCAATTTCTAATTTTTTTTGCACCTCACTTTAAATATAATATTTTTTAATTTAATGGCCTCCATTTTGAAACAAGATGGCTGATGAAGCTGGCAAGCGAACTTGGTCGAGATATTTATGTATACTATCCACAAGCCTTCTTACATCGAAATAGGCGAATACGTGTGTTATCGCGTGACAAATACAAGATCGTTTCAAAATGTTAGCCATGCTAGAAATTCAAAGTGCTATAATTCAACCATTTTTTAAGATATAAACAAAAGAACAAATTTTTAGAAACAAAAACTGCTCCGGAATCTTTGTATCAAGGCCAAACACATAAAATAAATCTTTTTCATTTTCCAATTTTTTAATACCTAATTTTAAATTTTAAATTTAATTTTGTTTAAATTGCAACCCTTTTGAAACAAGATGGCGAATGAAGTTGGCCAATGAACTCGGTCGAGACATTGGTATGTACTATGTACAGACCAAGTTACATCCAAATCTGTTCATAAATACGCCTCATATCGCGTGACAAAAATCAGATCGTTTTAAAATGTCAGCCACAATAGAAATTCAAAATGCTATAACTCAGCCATTTTTTTAGATATAGACGAAACAAAAACTGTTCCGGAATCTTTATATTAACGTCAAACACATACAAAAAAATCTTTTTCATTTTCCAATTTTTTGGTATCTCATTTTAAATTTTAAATTTTTTTTACATTTTTAAATGGCCGCCATTTTGAATCAAGATGGCGGATGAAGCTGGACAACGAACTCGGTCAAGATATTTGTATGTACTATGTACACACCAAGGAACATCCAAATCGGTTCATAAATACGCCTTCTATCGCGTGACAAATTTCAAGACGTTTCAAAATGCCAGCCACGGTAGAAATTCAAAATGCTATAATTCTGCCATTTTTTAAGATATAGACGAAACAAAAACTGCTCTGGAATCTTTGTTTAAAGGTCAAATACATAAGAAAAAAATATTTTTCAATTTTCAATTTTTTGGTATCACATTTCAAATTTTATTTATTTTTAAATTTTAAATGGCCGCCATTTGAAACAAAATGGCGGATGAAGCTGCCAACGAACTCGGTCGAGACATTGGTATGTACTATGTACAAACCGAATTACATCCAAATCAGTTCATAAATTCGAGAGTTACAGTGTGACAAAGGTCAGATATATATATATGTCAATTTCATATATATGTCAATGAGGGTGATTTCGGGGTCTGCGGGTCATGATCGATGAAAATATACCAACATTTTTAGAAATCGATTTCCTCCAAAAGGCTGCAATAGGTAGCTTTTTGTAATGAAAGCTACCTAATAACAGCTTTTTGTTAAATAAAAGGATGAAAAACAACAGCCTCAATTCCTTACAAAATGATACATATTTTTAAATGCTGTAAGATTGCAGTCGTTCAAATTTTGGGTTGTGGCATGTTTTTTAGCTTTTGAAAATTGATTCTTATATATTTTTTAGCACTGAATCCGAAAATGACCTTCATTTTAAACCATCACGTCAGGAATTTTCACAAATCGCAAATTTCAAAGTTAAAAAGCTAAAAGTTAAAATTGATCCCCCTCCCCTCTCAACCTCACCCGACCTCCGAGCTGCTTAGCTGTAAGAAACCCAGTATAAACCAAAAAATCTAATAAATTATTCAATTAAATAAAATTAATCTGAATAAAAACGTCTTACTTCTATTTTGTAGTACCAGATTTTTTGCTATTTTTAACCTTGAAATTTACGAGTTGCGAAAAATCTTGACTTGATTGTTAAAAGTGAAGGTAATTTTTTGATTCAGTGTGAAAAAATACATAATATGTAATTATACAAGTTAAAAAACACAACCATCGGAGGTTTATGTTATCTAAAACTTTTTCTTAAACTTCTTGACGGTAATCTATCCGAATTTTTTTGTGTTATCCTCTAATATAATTATGTATAAGATGATAAGAGTCGAAATCCATAATAAAATTGCATTGCCATCGGATTTAAGTCAGTATGTAAAATTTAACTTCCATCGGACATTTGAAATTAAGTTAAAGTTCGAGTACAAATTTTAAACTGGAAAGACGATCATTGCAACTTAAATAAAACCTTATGAAAATAACATAATTTTAGTTAAAAGAAATCATAGCCTCAAATCCTTACAAAATAAAACATATGTTAAAATAAATTATTTTAACTAATCTGAAACTTAACTAATAAAAGCGAATCGTAATATTTTTACGATTTTTTCAAAGCGCAGATACCTTGAAATAAGTTTAAGTACTTTATACACGACCCCTGTATCTCATTTTAATTTTTTTATTTTTTTATTTTTTTAAATGACCGCCATTTTGAAACAAGATGGCGGATGAAGCTGGCCAACAAACTCGGTCGAGACATTAGTATGTACTATGTATAAACGAAGTTACATCCATATCGGTTCATAAATACGCCTTTTATCGCGTGAAAAAATTCAGGACAAAATGTCAGCCACGCTAGAAATTCAAAATGCTGCAACTCAGCCATTTTTTAAGATATCTCTCTATTCTAAAAAATTTAACTACCGCTGTCACCGCCGCCGCCGCCGCCGGTTTTGATTTTTTTGTGACCGGAGGCCTTTCTTCATTAATATTAACAAAAATAATGCATACAAAAATATGAAAATCGGTGGTTTTATACAGAAATGTTTGATAAACACGCTGATGCAGACAGTTTTCAAATCGAAGAATTATTTTAAGAGTTATTTAATGCTAAAGTTTGACAAAATTGTTCCACTAAAAAAGTTTTTTAGCAGCAAAAACTATACATGTCAGTGTAATCATTTTTAGATCATTTTATGCGTTAGAATTTGCCGGAGTGCAGATTGCATTAATTTTTTTATTTTGACTCATTTTTTCAGGTTTTATTTCTATTTTAAATTCAAATTTTCAGCATTTCTAGAGATATTTTTTACAGATTTCAGAAAATTGTACTAATTTAAACCGTTGCCAACTGTATGAAAAGCGCAAGCAATAATGTTTGCATCAAATTAAAAATTTATTTTCACGTGACTATTATAAACAGGAAAAAAAACTTTCAAATTAGAATTAAATAATTACGTATAAAAAGCAGAACTTATTAAAAATTACGTCATAAAAAGTATACACGTGAATTTTAAAAGAGAAAGGATATTGTAAAATAATAAATTCATTAACATGCGTTAGAAGTCTTAGGAGAAATTACGTCATATTTACGTCACATTTTAGTTATTACATAAAATGAACACAAAATAATATTGCAAAAAAGTATAAATTTAGAAATTGCGCTAGACATTTATTTGATATTTTGAGAATTAATTTAAAATGTCTCATTTAAAAGAACTTTCTTTTCGCTTTGTTAAAAAATACCAGGAGACAAAGATTCTCTTTACTTAATTCCTTTTATATTAGCTTATTTTGAAATGTTGTTACACGTGTATACGTCATCAAGTTATTTTTATTTCGACGTTTTATTTGTGTTTTTATTAATGTTGTACGAATTTATTTGTTCTTTCGCTATTTAAAATAAAAATTATATCAATTTGTATAATTTGGCGAGTGGTTTGGCGATTTATATAATTTGGCGAAATGGGTCGACAGGATAATCAAGTAGTACCGCAGCGGATTTGGCGTTAAAATTCCCCAATCAAAGAGAAATGAATAGAAATTCGTTTATAGGGAGATCGCCACTGTTTTTTAAATTATGATTCAGTCTTTCGAAATCTTTTTAAAGCCGATCAAATTAGCGTGCATTTAGAGTCTGCGGTGTCTGGACGGGGGTTGGCGAGCGTAGCTCGTAGGGGGCCGAGCCCCCTAGTAGACGAAACAAAAACTGCTCCGAAATCTTTGTATAAAGGTCAAATACATAAGAAAAAAATATTTTTCCATTTTCAATTTTTTGGTACCACATTTCAAATTTTAAATTTTTAAAAAAATTTTAAATGGCCGCCATTTTGAAACAAAATGGCAGATGAAGCTGGCCAACGAACTCGGTCGAAACATTGGTATGCACTATGTACACACCAAATTACAACGAAATCGGTTCTTAAATACGCCTTGTATCGCGTGACAAATTTCAGGACGTTTCAAAATGTCAGCCACGCTAGAAATTCAAAATGCTATAACTCAGCCATTTTTTAAGATATAGACGAAACAAAAACTGCTCCGGAGTCTTTGTATAAAGGTCAAATACATAATCAAATAATATTTTTCCATTTTTAATTTTTTGGTACCACATTTCAAATTTTATTTTTTTTTTTAAATTTTAAAGGGCCGCCATATTGAAACAAAACGGCGGATGAAGCTGGCCAACGAACTCGGTCGAGATATTTGTATGTACTATGTACATACCGAATTACATCGAAATCGGTTCATAATTACGAGAGTTACAGTGTGACATAGGTCAGATATATATATATATATATAGTTATAATTTTATCTGTAATTTATTTGGCACTTTTTTTTTTTAAATACTTACAGCTTTAATTCACAATATTACGGTTTTTGATGGTGGCAGGTTATGTTTAATTATTGGTTATATATATATATATATCAATTTTGAACGGAGGGTGGTTTAGGGGTCTGGGAGTTATGATCGATGAAAATATACCAAAATTTTTTGAAATCGCTTTCCTCCGAACGGCTGCAATAGGTAGCTTTTTGTAATGAAAGCTACCCAAAATTCATGACGCTTTTAATGGCCATGTAGTTAAAAAAAAATAATAATAAATATTGTTTTTTATTCGAAAAAATGAGACCGTAGTATGTAAAAATAAATGCTCGAAACAATATTTTTAGTTAATTTTCTGTCAAAAAGCAAGCGAAATTGGTTGTAAAATATAAACTTAAAATTCTTTCACTTCATTGAATAGGTTTGGCTGACAGCATCATCTATCGTCTTAAAGAAATATGAATCAATTATGCAATATCGAAATTTGTCACAGTTTCAATGATTACTTAAAAACAACTAATTAAAAATTCAAGAATTTTTCATCAAATATTCAAGTTATTTGCCGTCAAATCTTGAAAAGTACTATCTAGTATTTTTTATTTATTTTCATTTTGAAATTCTTATTACTTTGTAAAGGGAAGGTCTTTGGGTTACTGGGAGAGTTGCCGAATGTTATTCTTTTGTTTGCAGATGTTATGAATATAATGGAGATAAGTGAACTAAGTGTTATCTCGCTATGTATGTAACTAACTCTGTCACCGCCGCAGCCGTAAATGATTTTTTTTGTAACTAATATTAAGGAAACTACCAAATACAGAAATATGCTAATCGATAGTATTATACAGAAATGTTTGATAAAGACGATGGAGTAAGCAGTTTTTAAATTGAAGAATTATTTTCCGACATATTTAATGTTAAAGTTGGTCAAAATCATTCTAATAAAGTAGATTTATAGCAGCAATAACTATACATTGGAATTAAAAAAAATATATATATACATTAGAAGCTCGATGTGTGCGGAGTGCTTTTATTTATTTATTTATTTATTTATTTATCTCACTAACTGTTAAAGGGTTTCTTTTCAATTTTCAATTCAAATTTTCAGCATTTCGAGAGATATTTTTAACATATCTTAGAAAAAGTTGTTATTTTAAATTGTTGCCAATTCTAAAAACAGGGCAAGAAAATTGAAGTGATTATAAATATATATATACTATATATATATATATATATATATATATATATATATATATATAGTGCATGGGGAACGAACGCGGATGGGCTTCCTCCAACCCGCTTGGCCAGCGTGGAGGAATTTGGCCACCTACCCCCCTTATTTTACCATGAATTCACAAAATAAATCACGGCCCTTAATTCCCGGCGGTCTGAATGTTCCTGGTTACGGCAGCGATCAGAAAGACATGAAGACAGAGGGTGCTAAGAATAACCGGGCTCGGCTAGGCTGCCATAAGTTGATGACCTTGGCTACGTATAATGGACGATCCCTATCTTCGGAAAATCGTTTTCAGGAACTTGAAGAAGAATTAGAAAGAATCAACTGGGACATCCTAGGATTATGTGAAGTAAGAAGAAAAGGAGAAGAGAAGATAGATCTTGCCAGCGGACATGTATTATACTACAGAGGCACAGAAGATGGAAGAACAAGCGGTGTAGGATTTCTGATTCATAAAAGGTGGAAGAATCACATCGTAGAATATCATAGTGCATCAGATAGAGTTGCAAGGTTAGTAATGCAAGTGTCCAGAAGATACAAACTGCAAATTACCCAAGTTTATGCACCAACAGTAAGCTATACTGATGAAGAAGTTGAGGATTTCTATGAAGAAGTAGCTTCAATGCATCAAAAGGGAAAATGCTACATAAAATTAATAATGGGAGACTGGAATGCTAGAATTGGGGAAAAAGAGAAATGTGAGTTATCAGTAGGAAATCATGGATATGGGGTGCGAAATGAAAGAGGAAACAGATTGATTGAGTTTGCAGAATGTGAACAGTTGTATATCATGAATTCATTTTTCAAGAAAAAGCCACAAAGAAAATGAACATGGCGTTGTGCAAATGGCTCAACATGTGAAATCGACTACATCTTAACAAACAAAAAGCATCTTATTCAGGATTGCAGCGTTCTCAATAACTTCAATACAGGAAGTGATCACAGGTTGGTTAGATGCAAACTGCTGTTAAATACTAAAGTGGAAAGAATGAAGCTTTTGCAACACTCAAAGAAATCAATCGATATAATAAATCTCCAGAAACATAAAGAAGAATTCCATTTGGAACTTAAAAACCATTTCCAAGTACTTCAATCAGCTTTAGAAGAAGAGCAAGATGTCACAGTAGTGAACAAGAAACTAACCAGTACTCTACAAGATATTGCAAGGAAGATAGCCGGCGATGCACAAGTAAAGCAGACAAAGAAAATAACAGAAGAAACAAGAAGATTGATGAAGAAACGCAGAGAATTTAAAATGAAGAAAAACGATTCTAAATCAAGAGCTGAATATGCTGAATTATGTAAAACGGTAAGAAAATGCGTTACAGAAGATATCAGAAAATTTAACTCTGATCTTGTCAAGAAAATTCTAGAAGATAACAAAAGTTTAAAATCAGCTAGGCGAAAACTTTGTGTTGGAAGAAAAGGTATTTTTGCACTAAAGAGGGCAGATGGAACAATCACCAAAATCAATAAAGAAATAGTACACATTGTCGAAAAATTCTATAACGATTTATATAAATGTGCAGATCAGAGGGAAATCAACTTATGTGATCCACGATAAAACTTAACATAAACCGATGCCATAATCCCAGTGACGACAGACGAAGTTTTACAAGCCATTAAATTTATGAAAAAAGGTAAATGCTCCGGAGAAGATGGAATTACAATCGACCTTATCAAAGAAGCAGGAGAAGAATTTGCTAAAATGCTATCCTTACTGTTTTCCAAATGTCTCCAAAAGTCAGATGTACCAGAAGATTGGAATAATGCTGTGATGGTGCTACTTTACAAGAAAGGAGAGAAGGAAAACATTAAAAACTACCGTCCAATCAGCTTACTGTCAGTGATTTATAAAATTTTCACCAAAGGTTTAACGACAAGACTTGAATCAGCTCTGGACTCAGCTCAACCTAGAGAACAATCAGGATTCCGAAGTGGATTCAGCACAATGGATCATATCCAAACGGTAAGGGAACTCATAGAAAAACATAACGAATATAATTTACCTCTTTGTCTTGCCTTTATTGATTATGAAAAAGCATTTGATTCGGTCTACACATCAGCAGTAGTAGAATCTCTGGAGGACATTGGTATAGACAAACCTTACATCAATATTATAAAGAAGATTTACAAGAAAGCAACAGCAACCATCCGCTTGGACAAAGGAAAAGCAAAGATCAAGCTTGGAAGAGGGGTAAGACAAGGAGACACCATTTCGCCTAAGCTTTTTACTGCTGTCTTAGAAAATATTTTCAAGAAGCTGGATTGGGAAAACAAAGGGATTAGAATAAATGGGGAATATTTAAGTCATCTCCGATTCGCTGACGACATTTTAATTTTCAGTAACAGTCCTGAAGAATTGGAAAATATGCTAAAAGATTTGGCAGAAGCTAGCATTAATGTGGGATTAAAAATAAACTTGGAAAAGACTAAGGTGATGTTCAATTCATTTGCATCAAAAAAGAAAATCGTCTACAACAACACTGAAATTAAAGAAGTGCAAAGTTATGTGTACCTTGGGCAAGAAATATCATCTGATAATAGTATCATGAATGAAATCAATAGAAGAATAAGAAATGGATGGAGTACTTTTGGGAAGAACAATATTATTCTGAAGAGTAGCATGCCCCTGTGTTTGAAAAGAAAGGTATTTAACCAATGTGTTTTGCCTGTCCTAACTTATGGAGCAGAAACATGGACGCTAACAAAACGGATGGTACAAAGATTACAAACAACACAGAGAAGTATGGAAAGATGTATGCTAGGCATAACTAGAAGAGACAGAAAAAGAATAACCTGGATAAGAAGTCAGACGAAAGTTTTTGACATCATTGAAAGAATTAAACGGCTAAAATGGAAATGGGCTGGGCACATCGCAAGAAGACAAGACAATAGATGGAGCACAAACACCCTACAGTGGTATCCCAGAGATGTAAAACGGCCAAGAAGACGACCTCAAGTAAGATGGAGTGATGAAATCAGAAAAGTAGCATGTGTAAATTGGATGACTAAAGCACTAGACAGGAAACATTGGAAAAATCTCGGGGAGACCTACATCCAGCAGTGGATTGAAAACGGTTGATGATGATGATGATGATGATATATATAAGGAAAAAACATCTCAGATAGGAATAAAATGATTATATTTTAAAATTACGCCATAAAAGTCTATTTACACATGGATATAAAAAGAAATAAAGAATACCTTAAAATAATGAATTGATTAATATGTGTTAACAGCAGTAAGTGGAAGATAATACGTCATATTTAAATAGCCAAATAATAACATTGCCAAGCACATTTAAATTATAAATATATTTACTCGATAGCCTTATTTCATATTTCTAGATGATCTTTTAAACTATTGTTGCCAATTTTAAAACAGCAAGACAAATAAAGCAAAAGCAAATTTGCTGAAGATTGGATCAGATTTAAAAATATACATTTGAGTGTAAACCTTTTTATAGGGAGACCGACACTGTTTTTCTAAT
Source organism: Maratus speciosus (assembly GCA_963932465.1). Classification (NCBI taxonomy): domain Eukaryota; kingdom Metazoa; phylum Arthropoda; class Arachnida; order Araneae; family Salticidae; genus Maratus; species Maratus speciosus. The sequence continues at coordinate 166,561,619 of OZ010792.1, forward strand.
TATAATTCGATCTTACTTAATATTTTTAAAGCCCATCAAATTAGCGTGTATTTAGAATCTGGACGAGGGTTGGCGAGCTCAGCTCGTTATGAATATTTTTAATAAGACACAATGTAATAAAAAAAGAAGAAGAAGAAGAAAAAAAAAAACATGTTTTTTTATTATTTCGTAAGTCATCAAAATTAGAGAGTGTATGAAAATTTTTTTGTCCAGTCATCATCAATAATTTGTCTAGTTTTTTCTTAATATTAACCTTAACTATCTTATATTCTGTACGCAAAGCCTATACATTTTGAGAAATATTCATCAATGTTAATAATACTAAAATAAAAAAATAACTATAATATATTTTGTAAAAAAATAAAAATAAAAATAATATATATTTATAAATAAAGTTTTAAACTTTCGTACATATGGTTCTAACTCTATTTGTAATATTAAAAATCTTTAGAATCTGCTTTAACTAATGACATTTGAAAAATAAAATAATGTTTTTTTTTTTAAATGCATAATGTATATTATGCTTTATGTAATAATATAAACTATACATATTTTTCTGTAATTAGAAGTACAAAATATTTGAAAACATTCATTATAAATTTTTACTTCCTGGAGAATATTCTTAATTATATTTTCTGTAAATATTAAAAAAATCAGTAAATGTAATTGTATATTCAGAACTTGTTTTAAAAATGAAATTTTAAAACAAATAAATTGAAGTCGAAAGAATGTTCAATCAGTTGTATTATCTTTTTTCTTTCTTTTTAAAAATGAAAGCTACAAAAATAGGAACTTCAATTAAAGAAATAATGCGGACTAATTTTCGTTAAATTTTGAATAACTATTTAAAAATCAGTAAATAAGAATATGCATTCAAAATGAAAAAAATTAAAGATAAATAAATCAAAGCTGAAAGTATTATGCTCAAGATAAATTATCATATTCTGCTTTTATAAAAGTAAAATCTCCAGAATTGTTCATGTTAAACATTGAAATATGGAAATTTTAATTAAAGTGAAAACATACTAATTTTCGTCACCTTTCTTAAGAATATTTTAAAGGAGGCACATGCAATTGTTAATTTAGAATTTTTTGCGCACTTAAATTTAAAATACAAACTTATGAAAGATGGAAATATTTCGACGAATAATATTAATATTACGTGGTTTTGTTAAAGTAAAGTTGAAGAAAAGGTTTTTAAGAAATTTCGAAGTAGGAAACTTTTAACAGGTAAAACAATACAAAATCTTTACATATATTGAATTTCAATGAATTGCTAATGGCGTACTTTTTATTTTAAAAATTAAAACGAGAAAATATTTTTTTAGTTATTGTTCCTCCTACCTTTTAATAATTCTTTAATTTTCAAATTGTTTTCTACTGAAAATGACAATTAGAAATTACATTAAAAAAAAAAAGTTTATTCAAAATAACCTTCAGTTATTTTTCTTGAATTTAACTTTACGAATTGTTATGTGTCTATTTACTTTCTTTTAATTTTTAAAAACAAAATTTATTTTCACTTTATTTTGTTCCTGATTTAGATATAAAAATTATAAGTAATTTTGATTTACATACGTATGTATTTTAAATTATATAAACAAAACCCTAATACATAATCTTTATCGGAGGAAGAAGTATTTGGATTTTTCTTTCTAAATTCAATTAATTTTACGTTCACTTTAAAAATATTTATTAGCCATTTGGAAAAATGGTTATTGCCATGTGTCAGGGTAGGAAATCAATAACATATGTGAAGCGTTTTATTGGTTGAATCCGCATTTTATTCGTTTTCTCATTGGTCTATACAGTAATCTGTATTTTCCCTTTATTTTCAACAGAGATGGATACTTCTTTTGCCACTATGACAAAAATGTAATAAAAACTACAAAAAAAAATAATAACTCAGAAACAAATTGAGATACAGCTTTCAAACAAATTGCATTTAAAAGCACATTTTTTTCTCTATACGACGGTGTAAAAAGTAATATTGTGGGATGTTTAGAAGTTTAAGAATGAAATTTCATTTAAAATTGCTCCAAGAATATTAATGTTTAATTCATGGCGTGCGTAGTGAATGACCAGCTCCGTAGAAGTTTAAAAAGTTATAGTACCGAAAAATGTAATCCATGGCGTACGTAATGTATGATCAACAACGTGCGATTTTTTTATGTCTTAAATTTTAGTCTTTGAAAAAATCATTTTCCAAATGGTCGTCGTAATTTGTTAATTTTTTTTTCTTTTGTTAAATTGTTTTTTTTTTTTTTTTTTTTTTTTATCGGCGAAGATTAAACCTGAATATATATCAACATATTTCACAAATACTTTTACAACACGGTTAAAATAATATTCCCATAGATATTTGTTAAAGATAATTATCATCAATTCTTGCTCTTTTTTAAAGAATGGTAGACAAGAGATTATTTGACGTACTTTCGGCTTATTCTCGCATTATTTAATCTGTAATTAAATAAAATGACTATTTCTACATGGAAAAAGTGGCGGGTATCAAACAATCTTAATTTAAAAAAAGTAACCCACTGAAAAAGTCGCCCGCAGCTGGAGGATTAATGCACTATATTTAACTTAAAAAAAAAAAAAAAAAAAAAAAAAAAAAATTAATGATTTCTTTTCAATATTTTTTTTATAAATCTAGGGGTGGAATTTAAAACTATGAGAAATTTAGTATCCCTTCAATAATGTAAAAATAATTAATAAGAAATTTCTTTGAAAAAGTTTCTAAACATTCTTTAAAATCAACTTTTGCTAAACAAGTTTGTTTATTAGTATATTTTGCTCTATTTCACTCAATTAAAAAAACTTCGTAACAAAACTTCTTAAAACTATCTTGCATTATGGCACTTTAATTATTATAAATATATGTTTAGTTAGAGAAATTTAGATGTAAACAAATATACATAAATTTACAGTTACAACAGAGGGCCATCGATAAAATAGTGATTTTCTTCAGTAAAACATGTAGTACCCGCAAGCATTGTTTTAGAGAATCGCTCTGCATTTAATAATATAGATTTATATCTAAATCCATTTTTTTTAAATAAAATGTTCCACGACTTGTAATATATCCCGAGTAAAAAATATGAATCATTGGAACTCAACTAAAATGAAAGGAAGCGAAAAAGAAATTAATTTTTAATCAGCAATGCGTACGTGATTTTCTTCAGCGTGATGTCACGTTCGTTAAGTAGCTGATAAAATCTCTTTTTATTAATAGACATTTTTATATGCATTAAGTTTGTGAAACAGTTAAGATTGTCTGAGGGAATTACCTGAATAAAAAAAAGGAAAAATCAAAAACATACGTAAGAAATTGATCGAAAGGTTAATGCCTTCAGAACAACTCTATCAAGAAATGTAATTCTAAAGTAATAAAAAAGATTTGAAGAAGAAATATTAAGATATTTATTTGAAATATTCTCAGAAAAATAAAAATAAAAATTATATAAACATTTTAATTTGAAGATTAGTTTGAATCTTAAAATAAATAAGACAGAAATTTTAAACAAAAGAAAGTATCTTTTTAAGAATATATATTAAAATATAATTTCAGGTTCGTTAAGTTGCTGATAAAATCTCTTTTTTATTAATAGATTATAATCATTAAATTTGTGAAACAGTTAAGATTGTCTGAGGTAATCACTTGAAGAAAAAAAAATCAAAAATCAAAAACATGCCTAAGGAATAGATCGAAAGGTTGGCGTCCGAACAATTCCATTAAGAAAAGTAATTCTAAAGCAATAGAAAAGCTTTGAGGAAGAAAATTATGATGGTTATATGGGGTTTCATGGCGCAAAGTATTTAAAGGGACATGCTGCGCCAAAAGAAAGATTATGTGTTTCATCTGAAATATTCTCTGAAAAATATAAATTTATATAATATTTTTTATTTCAGGTTTAGTTTTTATCTTCAAATAAATTAGACAGAAAATTTAAACAAAAGAAAGTATGTTTTTAAGTATATATTTTAAAATAACCTTCGCTAAGTTGCTGATAAAATCTCTTTTTATTAATGGGCATTTTTATAATCATTAAATTTGTGAGACTGTTAAGATTGTCTGAGGTAATCACCTGAAGAACAAAAAATCAAAAATCAAAAACATATGTAAGAAATAGATCAAAAGGTTAATGCCTTCAGAACAACTTCATCTAGAAAAATAACTCTAAAACAATAAAAAAGCTTTGAAGAAGAAAGATTGTGATATTTATTTGAAATATTCTCTGAAAAATATAATTAAGATTTATATAAACATTTTTATTTCAGGTTTTGTTTTTATCCTCAAATAAATAAGACAGAAAATTTAAACAAAAGAAAGTATGTTTTTAAGTATATATTTTAAAACAACCTTTGCTAAGTTGCTGATAAAATCTTTTTTTATTAGTGGGCATTTTTATAATCATTAAATTTGTGAAACAGTTAAGATTGTCTGAGGTAATCACCTGAAGAACAACAAATCAAAAATCAAAAACATATGTAAGAAATAGATCAAAAGGTTAATGCCTTCAGAACAACTCCATCTAGAAAAATAACACTAAAGCAATAAAAAAGCTTTGAAGAAGAAAGATTGTGCTCTTTATTTGAAATATTCTCTGAAAAATATAAATAAGATTTATATAAACATTTTTATTTCAGGTTTAGTTTTTATCTTCAAATAAATAAGACAGACAATTTAAACATAAAAAAGTATGTTTTTAATTAAATATATTTAAAAAAATAATGTCACGTTCGTTAAGTAGATGATAAAATCTCTTTTTATTAATGGAGATTTTTATAATCATTAAATTTGTGAAACAGTTAAGATTGTCTGAGGTAATCACCTGCAGAACAAAAAATTAAAAATCAAAAACATACGTAAGAAAGAAATAGAAAGGTTAATGCCTTCAGAACAACTCCATCAAGAAAAGTAATTCTAAAGTAATAAATAAGCTTTGAAGAAGAAATATTATGCTATTTATTTGAAATACCCTCAGAAAAACATAAATAAAAAATATATAAACATATTTATTTGAGGTTTAGTTTGTATTTTCAACCAAATAAGACAGGAAATGTAAACATAAAAAAATATGCTTGAAATATATATATAAAAAATAATCATGGAAAATAAATATCGACCAGCCAGTTTTAAATTAATTTAAGGTATCTTTTCAACTTCGTAGACTTAATGGTCCTTCTAACAGTATTGTTAAGTTATCTGATCTAAATTACGAGATAGATCGGCGTAACTGCCATATCATTATTAGGATGGAACTTCGCATGTTTCTAAGTTATTTCCTTATAATTAACCTGATCAATTAAATTTATCTCTTGAAAATAAACGAACAAAAGTAAAATTAATTTAAGTGTATATATTTATTGAAAGCAGTAATAATAATAATAAACTTGACTCCATCATAATCAAAATAGTAATTAATAGTACTTTTTTGGACTTTACAAGTGTATCTTTGAGAGATCGCAAGCATATTTACTTGCTAGGAGTTTTGGTTAGAGTTAACCCTTTTATGCAAGAGCAAATTGTTTGGTTCAAGTAAGTTTCAGTTAATGTTAAATATATTTATTTTTTTAACAATCAAATTTTGCATAAATTATGTCGAAATTTACTAATTATAATTACTACGACAGTTTATTATTATTTTTTTAATAATAGTAGATGGGGATACTTTTTTGTTTATTGTGTTGTTTAAGGCACCATGTGTGTAAAATAAAAAAAATAAAATTGTTTTTTTAATCCCTCGAGCATACAAAGAGATTGTGCTACAATTATTTTTTTGGATGTAATACATGTTTCTTTTTCTTTTAAATTTGTTACTTTAATTTCGAATATAAATTTTAATAAGACATATTTTTTATGCTACGTAGAATATTATCCATCTAAAATCGTTGGAAGCACAAACCTACTATTTATTTATTGTAATTATACCAAGTAATTATTTATTGCAGTTCTATTGATAAATTTATGTATTATTGTAAACGAAGTGTTTTATAATTGTTTTGATTGTAGATTGAGAATTCAACTTTTCTGTTCGTTCCTCTGTTTTAGAAGAATCCATATGTGAAGACACGTGAGCAGCTAAATTTCACTGAAGATACTTTATTAGGTTAATAATATGATGTCATTTATAATGTTTTTATAGGATTCTTAAATTATCTTGGGACATGAAAGTTCTCTTTAGTAATGGAAATAACTGAAAAAATTATACGGATTTTGTCAATGGAGAGATTTTTTTTTGTGTGTGTGTGTTTGCGGGATTATCTTGTAGGTTGGTTATAGAATCCTCTTTGATTTTGTCCTCGCCAAGATGACTAAAATAAAGTAATCATGCATATGATCTCATTGTGTTGAAAAATGTAACAGTTGGTATTTATGCACATCTTAGTTTAATCACTACATTACAATCTCCATATCTTTGGAAAAATCTTGTAGGTATTGCAGCGAAGTAAAAGAGCTTTATATTATATATACATAAGCAGACAGGGATGGTCAAATATATTTTTGTATGTATGTGTATATTATACCTTGTGCCAATTCAAAACAAGAACAATAACTAAAAAACAAAAAAATAGTAAACCTAAAACTCATTAAATAAACTATTCATAAGTTAACTTTCTGCGCTTATTTTGTTTTAAGCGTCAAAATTAAAGATGTTTAAGAAAAAATATATCTCAGAAAATGTGAAGAAAGTTTTTATAAAAAACTTCAATGTTTAAATCTTTAGAGAACATATTTGCTCAAACTTTAAGATAATTTCTATTGTATTTAAGCTTATTTTTATATCGTTAATTAAATAGGCATATTTTTGAAAGTTTGAGGTGTTCTCTGGTAATTAAATGCAGTTACTTAAAGAAAGAACCTAATTACGTTACATGATTAATTATCGCGATTTCATAAAGAGAGTGAATATTTAAGTTTTAAAGAAAACTGAAATAATGTAGTTATTAGATTAGCTTTTTTATAGAATTGTATTGATATAAAATATTTTGTTGGATTAACAAATTATTTAACATATATTGTGAAAGTTTTAAAATAAAAATACCTTAAATTAGCTCAAGATATTTATTGCTACATGAATGTCATTTAATAATTATTATTTAGAAAGGAGAATTTCAGATTGATGCAGACAACACAATATTTATATACTTCGGACATTTTTTTTCTTTCTGAAAGAGTACATATAAATTTTTAACAGAAAATGTCAATTCTTAAAATAAATTTTTAACCTGTTTTCTCTCATTTAACGCGGCGGGAGGGAACTGATGCCTGTGTAAAGCGATCCAAAATGTATATTATTTTAGCTTAAAAAAAGATACGTTTCATTCCATTACCAACGCAAAATTGCTTAGAACTAAAGAGGAAAACATGGTCTCTCGTTCAAAAATACTTCTTCAGAAACTTTAGTAATTAGTTTATCAATCCCTGAGAACTAATGTGCCCGCAGGTTCTGTATGTACATACGTACGTAAGTACGTATGTATGAACGTAATGGGATAAATCTTTATAGAAATATCCGATTTGCTTCAAATTTTGTAAACATATTAATACTGATAAGGCGCTTCCCTGATTAGTTTTGGAGGTTGATTGGTTAAGTTTAAAAGGGAAGAAGGGGGTCGAATCCCTTTAATTTAGTTAAATTGTTTTTTGTTTTTTTTCAGAATTAACCGATTTGCTTCAAATTTGCTATACAGGTTTATTCTGATAAGGCGCTTATCTGATTAAATTTGGAGATTCATTGGTTGAGTATAAAGGAGGGAAATGGGACAGCTAGTCATCCCCTTTAATTTAGCTGAATAATTTTTTTTATTTTCTTTTTTTCTTTTTTGTCGATTTCTTTATTTTTTGACAGGCTTTATTATGGGAAATAGGAGTATAATATACAATTGGTGTGATTAAATTGTGAGCTCAATGCAAGCAATTTAACTGGGAAGTTTTCTTTTTTATTTTAACATGTGGATATTTAAGAAAGTTAGTAATTATGCTATCGATTTCAAAATAGGAGTAAGCTACAAAAAACATTTATTTATCTTGTGAAAATATCATTTGTCTTTATAACGAATATTTTATTTTACCAATTTGGCTTTTACGGAAAGTTTCTGCATCTCTCTATTCTAAAAAAAGTAACTACCGCTGTCACCGCCGCCGCCGGTTTTGAATTTTTTGTGACCGGAGGTCTTTCTTCGTTAATATTGAGAAAAATAATGCATACAAAAATATGAAAATCAGTGGTTTTATACAGAAATGTTTGATAAACACGCTGATGCAGACAGTTTTCAAATCGAAGAATTGTTTTAAGAGATATTTAATGCTAAACTTGGACAAAATCGTTCCACTAAAAAAGTTTTATAGCAGCAAAAACTATACATGGCAGTGTAATCATTTTTAGATCATTTTATGCGTTAGAATTTGCCGGAGTGCAGATTGCATTAATTTTTTTTATTTTGACTCATTTTTTCAGGTTTTATTTCTATTTTAAATTCTAATTTTCAGCATTTCTAGAGATATTTTTTACAGTTTTCAGAAAATTGTACTAATTTAAACTGTTGCCAACTGTATAAAAAGCGCAAGCAATAATGTTTGCTTCAAATTAAAAATTTATTTACACGTGACTATTATGAACAGGAAAAAAACTTTCAAATTAGAATTAAATAATTATGTATAAAAAGCAGGAACTTATTAAAAATTACGTCATAAAAAGTATACACGTGAATTTTAAAAGAGAAAGGATATTGTAAAATAATAAATTCATTAAATGCGTTAGAAGTCTTAGGAGAAATTACGTCATATTTACGTCACATTATAGTTATTACATAAAATGAACACAAAATAATATTGCAAAAAAGTTTAAATTTAGAAATTGCGCTAGACATTTATTTAATATTTTGAGAAAATATTTTCAACTATTTTTTTAGGAAAGCGCAAATAATATTTCATTGCTAACAAAAGTACTTTCACGCGATAATTTAAAAGAGAAAGAATAGCTTGGTAAAAATTACGTCAGATTAAAAACAATTAATTTAAAATGTCTCATTTAAAAGAACTTTCTTTTCGCTTTGTTAAAAAATACCAGGAGACAAAGACTCTGTTTACTTAATTCCTTTTATATTAGCTGATTTTGAAATGTTGTTACACGTGTCTACGTCATCAAGTTATTTTTATTTCGAAGCTTTATTTGTATTTTTATTAATGTTGTACGAATTTATTTGTTCTTTCGTTATTTAAAATAAAAATTATGTCAATTTGTATAATTTGGCGAGTGGTTTGGCGATTTATATAATTTGGCGAAATTGGTCGACGGGATAATCAAGTAGTACCGCAGCGGATTTGGCGTTAAAATTCTCCAATCAAAGAGAAATGAATAGAAATTTGTTTATAGGGAGATCGCCACTGTTTTTTAAATTATAATTCAATCTTTCGAAATATTTTTAAAGCCGATCAAATTAGCGTGCATTTAGAGCCTGCGGTGTCTGGACGGGGGTTGCCGAGCGTAGCTCGTAGGGGGCCGAGCCCCCTAGTTTAAAAAAAAAAAAAAAAAAAAAAAAAAAAACTGTAAATTAAAAGTAAATATTAATATGATATTTGTTGTGATAAAAAAATTGTTTGGGATTTCTACATAGTTTAGAATTTTTTAATTAGCGCCGGTATGCTATTTCTTTCTCACAGCTAATAAATTGTCCTCTCCAAAAAACAACGTTACTTTGTATAAGCCAGCCGTAAAACAAAGCAAAGGTATCATTACACGGAATATTCCACTCTGAAATTTTTTAAACTTCTAAGCATCGCACATTTTCAATTTTTATACCGTCGTATTCGGAAAAATTACTTTTAAATGCAATTTGTTTGAAAACTCCATTTATTTTTAAGATATTGATTTTTTGTAATTTTTAGTACCATTCGTTTAATTTTGGCAACTCAAGTACTCCATTTCTGTAGAAAGTAAAGGAAAAATAGTTGCAAAATAGTAATTATAACTTTTTGTTGCCATTTTCTCATAAAAACTAAAAAAAAAAAAAAATTAAAATACGTGCTATTTTGAAAAAAATATAAATGAATGATTTCTGATAAAACATGGAGCTATTATAAACTAAATTTAATTTTAAGCATCTATATTAATGTTACAAACAAATGAGGTACATGAATCAATTTATAGCCGATTTTTTTAGTCCAGTTTCTTGAATGACATTACGTCTTGGATTTGGTATTTTGGATGTCTTGATATTTTTGGATTTGTGTATTATTCAGCGATAGTGATGTCCTATGCTTACTTGACTGTAGAAGTGTAGATGTTGTTTAATACTGGATCGCAAATCAGGAATTCATCAGTGGATGCAGATAACGTCATTTTAATAAATATACGAGTGTGTTTTAAGTCTTAAAACTGAAATATGTTTTGTACTATCTATATATTTATACATATATTTTTTTTTTCATCGGGGCGGCAGTAAATTCTGAAAGAGCACAATCTCTGTTTTCTAGTCATTGATATATATTGTGTCCGTTAATAAAATTGATTATTACATTTAAAATACTTACATTTTATTTGTATTAATGTTTACTAATTTATTATCTTTTTCTTTTTTTAAAAACTATATTACTAATGTCATCTTCTAAACTGCATGATAATTTAAATTATAATAAAAACACACTCAAGGATAAAAATTCAAAAATAGTAATGTTCTTTCAGAAAATATAATATTAAAATATGAATATACATTAAACTTTAAAGTAAACAAAATTACCATGATTTCCGGCGTGTAATCCGTGGATCAAACAATGATGTTTTGACCCAGAAATTTTATTTAATAATAGAAGTTAAACATTTACCGCGATTTAATAAGTTACATTTTATGAAATAAGATTTCTGGCTCAGAACCGCGGGTTACAGGCCGGAAATTACGGTATATAGAATACGGCCATATTAAATAGTTCAGCTACTACGGCAGTTAAATGTAACTTGCTGTAATAAAAAACGATAAAAAATTCCTATAGTTTCAAATTTTTGCCATAATTATAAACTAAACTAAACTAAACTCTGTGGCTATACAATCCAAGAAGGATCTGGGCCGACAGTGCCCATCTCTGTTTTCTTGACCCTGGGCCCCGAGGTGCTATGCAGCATGCGTCCCGGCCAGGTGGTCAACCTTACGCGAGACCCTCGGTGTTTAGTTCCCAAGCAAGCTTGGTACTCATTTTATCGACCCCGAAGGGATGAAAGGCTGAGTGAACCTTGCCCGGTCGGGAGTCGAACTCTCGACCTGCGGTGCGGCAGACAGGCGTGCCATAATTATGGAAGCATATAACTGGGTTATTAATGATAGAGGTTATGGCAATTATCTCTAACACCGTTGACCATAGAAATATACTCGTACATTCATTTAAGAAAAGTATATAAATCAAATGCAGCTTTTGTCTATTGCATGTACTTTTCGAAGGATAGAAAAACTCAAATTACTAATGTTCTTGCATAATATGTAATATTAAAATAAGAATATAAATTAATCATTAAAGTAAACGGAATTATATAGCATTCAGCCACATTAAATGGCTCAGTCCTAAAATAACAGCTCTCGAAGCTGGTAGACGGGAAGTGCTGGGTTTGATCCCAATCGCGCCCGTCGGCCTAATCGTTCGGAGTTTTCGTGGTTTTCTTCGAACCTTGGTTCTCCAAGCGTTAATACGGGTTAGGTTCCCTTAGAAAGACCTCCACGGAAGGCACCCCCCCCGTAGGGCCTATATCCCACGTGCTGATAATTGGCCGACATAAATACAACCAACCAACCAACCAACTAAAATAACAGCTATTGTATTGCGCCATTTGAATGTAACTTGTTATAAAAATATAATAGAAAATTGTTATAGATAGTTGCATTATTTGTCATAATTATGGAGTCCTATCAACTGGGTGAATTATGATAGATTATATGGCTAATATGTCTTAAAAATACATTTAAGAAAAAAATATGTAAATAAAAGGCAAATTTTGCATATTACATTTTTTTTTTTCAAAGCACAGAAATACCAAAATACTAATGTTTTTTTTTTTTTTTGTTTGTTTTGTTTTTTTTTTTCAAAAAATGTAGTACAAAAATAAGAATATAACTTAAACATTAAAATAAACGGAATTATATAGCATTCATCCACATCAAATGGCTCAGTACTGAAATAACGGTTTTTGTATTGCGACATTTTAATGTACATTTTATAGTAAAAAAAAAAAAAAAAAAAAAAAAAAAAGCTACAGTTCGTTACATTATTTGTGTAATAATTATGAAAGATAATCAACTGGGTGATTTAAGATAGAGGCTATGGCAATTATCTCTTAAACCGTTGATAATAGAAATATACACTCAATTTAAAAAAGTACATAAATCAAATACAGCTTTTGCATATTGCATTAATTTTCAAAGGTTTGCATAAATATTAAAATACGAAATTACTTTTTATGCGATACTTCGTTCTGTTAAGTTATATTTAGAAGCATTCCCCTCATTCTATGAGTTCAATCATTATAAACCCGAATTACGAAAATTGTGAGCTTTACGACATTAAAAGCATCATCCTATAATTAACTGTTTAAGGGATAATCGTCATGATCAGAATTTTGAATCACACGGTATATGTGAAACATGTATTATAAATCCCACACGCTTTATTTTTTTAGATATACAGAGTGTTTTCACAAAGTTTCAAGACTGACTATTTCCTGAGTAGGGGCGCGCGCATACCCGTTCCACCGACAGAGTGATGTAGTTGTGTCAGATAACGGAGTGCACGCCCGTCAGTTGCCTCCGAGACCTTGGAGTAAGGAGATCGCTAGAGGTGTGAGTGAGTGTCATTGGAACCCGTCGAGAGGTTGCCGAGTCGGTTGCAAGAAGATGCCTATTTTTTGGATAATTTTTTTTACTGGTGATGAGACCTGGTTCCACCAGTCCGATCCTGAAATGAAATGTCAAAGTGTTGAGTGGTACACCCCTTTGGATTTTTCACCACGAAAATGCGCCCTCTCACACGCCGCTTGCCGCCGTCAAAATTTTGACTCAGTTTAACGTCGCTATACCACCACAAGCGCCCTACACCATCGACTTCACTCCCAGCAACCTTTTCCCCCCCGGATCAGGAAAGACTCGAAAGGGAAGCGATTCGGCACGATTACAACGATCCAGTCAGCTTCGATGAGGTCCCTTAACAGCCTTGTGTGCGAAGATTTTCAGAAAACCTATGAACAATGGAAAAATCGCTGGCAGCGGTGTGTTTATGCCCAAGGGTCAAATTTCGAAGAATTTTAGTTCTCTGTACAAAAACATTTAATAAATTTTGCATTCTCAGATAAGTCTGGGAAGTTTGTGAACACACTCTGTATGACATTATTTGATAAGAATCAACTAAAAAGTTTTTTTTAATTTAAGTTCATTTTGAAGCAAATTCCTATAGTTGCACTTCAAAATTCGATACTTTTTAATGTAATAATATAACAACAAATTGAAAGAAAGTTCAAATTTTAAAGGTTGTCTCTTAATAAATCTGTATATGAATAATAATTGTCGTCTGCGATATTTCTGAATAAATTTATTTGAACGTCTTAACTTTAGATCTGAAATAATACAAGAGGAACACGTAATAACCCGAATGGTCTAATGACATCTCCTAGTGACATTCAATAACTTAATCGTGAAATTATGGCTCTTCTAGTGTGACAGCTGAATGTAACTTTATAACATAAATCATCATAATTATGGTAATATATATGAAATATTTAATATCTTACTGTATATATTTCGTCCAGTATGTTTCATGCCAGATAACACAGAACTCATTTTCTTTTGTTAACATTGAGATGCATTACTAACATTTAGTTTAATGTCTCATTAATGTTTACTGCAATAGTAAGCACATATTTATGGTATAAAAAAATATATTATAGTCGATAAATTAGAAATGAAAAACTTAAAAATAAGTATATCTCTAGAAGTGATTTAATGTACTTAATGAAAAGCTCTCAATTTTTGTTTAAGAATGCATGTTTATGAGGAAAGAATATTCGAAGAAGTGCATTATTACAAACAGTAAAAAACAGAGTAAAGAATGTTTAGATAAATCTCAAAACAATGCCTCTTCTTATGTGGGAACCACGTATAACAGGATTGTATCAACAGTCATAATTCGGAAATCTCTTTCAGATATAAATGTTCTTACTAGATAAATGTTGATAAATCACATTCACATAAGCATAAGCTGACAGTTTTTTTTTTTTTTTTTTTTTTTTTTTTTTTTTTTTTTTTTTTTTTTTTTTTTTTTTTGTCATTAGGTGCATTTTGATACTGTATCTAGTTCTCGAGTATTATATTTTTATATTTTTATATATTATATTTTTATATAATAGTAAAATATTTAAAGTTTATTGTGTTGTAAATCTGTTAATATGATTTTAGAAAACAGAATTGTATTGTATATTACAAACGTGAGTTATGACATTGCTAAATAAGCGTAAAACAGAGTGAAAAATGTCTAAGCCGGGAATTTAACACGGATCCTTGGACTAACGCACAAATGCTGTACCATTTCAGCTACGATGGCTGGCATCTCCCACTCACATAAGTCGGTCAGGCTGCAACAGTAGAACAAGATGGAAAATTCTTCATGAGTACAAAGCTCTGCGGCGAAACAAACAATCAATAATTTCGGGCGTAATTTCACTGCTGAAAATTAATTGGAAAATTAATTAAAATTATGCATATATGTGTTAACTTATGCTAGGCTTTTTTGCGACTCACGTTTCACCGCGATATTGTGGGGTCATGAAGCCTTATCATGTCATGCGGTTGCTGCCTTACCGAAATATGTGAGTGAGAAATGCCAGGCTGTGTATTAGGGAGGAGTAAAAAAGGCCATTTTTTTATTTAATGTTTCCTGACTCAACAAATGGTGCTGTTTGGCAAAACAAAAATCCCAGCGCAATCACTTTTTGTCTTCAGGTTCTACACAGGGGGTCAAAGAAAGGAATGTTAACTCAAAAATTAAACAAATCAATTTCTTTTATTTATTTTTATTTTTTACAATATCTCTATTTCCTGACTTAAAAACAGTTCTTATTATTAAAAAGAAACAGGGAAATATTTTGCTTTAATGAGTCTTAAATTTTGGATTCCACATGAGAGGCAAAAAATTCAACTTTGGTGTCAAACTTTGGAAGTACCTTTCGTTACTTGATTCCACTGCGAATGTATTCATCCCTGGGTCATGCTCTACATGTTACCAATGATGATTGTGTTTCCAGTCGAACATATCTCTCTACTGCTTGATAATAGCAAGGGAGCTTCTCTATTTCAAATTTTGAACTGTTTCTGATCATACTTGCTATGTCTTCGTCACTGACGTTTATGGTAGTACTGGTTCCAAAGGATTGACCCAGAGAATCATCTTAAAATATCCATATGCTTCTAAATTTAAGTTTGGAAGATCAAATTTGCGTAATTTCCCCTTCCAGTTAGGTTTTCTTATTTTTCGTACTATTCAGAGGCCCAGATCTTGAATACGTAATCGTTCATCTAATAGCATTGACAACAGAATATTTTCAGAATAAGCAAAATAAGAGTTTCTTTGAATAACTTCGTGACCAACTGATTAAAAATCTTCTGGAAATAATGAGTATTTTTATCATTCTGTGCAGAAGACTTGCGCCATGAGTAGCTCTTGGGATTTTCTTTATTTCGAACTTCCATGACATATTTTACTAGGAGCTTAAAGCGTTCTGTTGGTTCGGAAGTCAATATATATAAGCGCAGAATTCTGTTGGTTGTAGTGAGCCATCTTGAATAAGTCATAGTACCGGGACTTCTTATTTTTGGCCAGATATTTTTGGTCTGCACTGATTTTTTTTTTATCAATTCCAGGTGTAGCACCTGGAACAGAAACAAAACTTCACATCAGGAGATTTGGACGTTGCCAGAGATTTTAGTATTGTACCGGAAATATGGTGTGGCCCTGATGTCCTTTCGTCTCGAAAAGGCGGCGAAGAGGCAGTTCATTAGTTTTTAGGAAGCATACAAACCAGTGCAATTTATCGCCACCAAAAATTTCAATACATCTAGCAGGGACATTTTTCTACCCAACGTTGATGTTCGTTCTATTACAATCAACGGCAATAAGTTCCGAAAGTGTAATCCATTTATGTGTAACGAATTTCATGATGCTTCGTATAATATCCGCACTAGAACCTGAATCTGGAGTCACATTTCCTATGTAAACAGAACCATGTTCTGACAACAAAGCAATATGCTCTTCCACAGCTATAGTTGTATACAAAGAACTTCACTTATATTCGTGTATCATAGTTTGGATCTTTCTTCCATTGGAGTAGATGGCATACAAAGACTGTGTTACTGGTGTAGAATTAAGCTGTGATCGTACCGTCGGCGTTATCTCATGAGCTTATTCCTGTCCCTGTCAATAGCTTTAGATAGAATACCTTTGGATACAATTCCTACATAGCGAAACACAGAGGAGTAATGATAGCAGCTGGCCTATCCAATACTTCCGTTCTATCACAAGCAACTGCTAGATTTGGCAGTGACATTCTCATTTGACATGTCTTATAGGTTGAGGGAGTTTCATCGTCAGTTGTTCTTCTTGATAACTTTCAACAGGCAAGGAGTCATTTCTCCCAAATGTCACAAGAAACAATTTCTCTCTATTTCGCCTTCTTTTGCTAAAGGATCTTTCTTGCTGTCCTGGTACCTCAATATATAATTTTTTATCCACAGAAAATGCTTCATAAAGTCAGCATACGTGAGTAACACTGCGCTTTCAGTTGTACTGGAGTTCCAAAAACACTGCCAGCGTTAATACGGGTTAGGTTCCCTTAGAAAGACCCCCACGAAGGGCACTCCATCCCCGGGCCTATATCCCTCGCGCAGATAATTGGCCGTCAAAAATCAACCAACCAACCAACCAAAAACACTGCCGAAAGTTTCACTTCTAGCAGGGATGTAGTGGAGGGTATACGGGGGTATACGCCGTATACTCTCTGGATTTTTTTATGGAACACCGTATACCCTCTGTTTCTCAAGAAAGCTATAACGTAATACCCTCTGCTTTAGAACGTATACCCTCTGTTTTTTTTACGACTACACCACTGACTTCTAGTTGAGATCACGTTTAAATTGAATGTCCATATTGTTCTAACCAAAAAAATAAACAAATTATTGGTTGACACAAAGACAATAGTCGCAAATAAGAATCATTCCACAGAATAAAAGACACGTGTCTGCTTAGATCATGATAAAATGGTTATCAGATTAGAATACGTACTGCCATCTATTACATTCTGAAGTATAAATTTTCAATTTATATGCACGGAATGTACTTTCTAGTACTGACATCTGCCAATAACGTTTTAATAAAGAAATTTATTAATGAGAACGTAATTGATTTATATTAACTTACAAATTAATTTATTAATAATTAATTGTTATTTTTTTGATAAAAATACATTAAACATTTTTGAAAAAAGAAAATACAGATATTAACATGGGCTATGGAACCTGAAGATGGCAATATTTTGAGCTGAAATTTAGTGAAAATTAGTTTCACACCATATAATGACTCAGGCAATGTCAATTTCTATAAAAAGTTTTTTCTCTCCACCTTACTGGGTATTTTCTCTTATCTCTAATCGTAGAGCATTGAAACATTATTCCAAGGATCCAGCTTCGATTCCCGGTTTGGACATTTTCACTCTGTTGGTTTTACGCTTTGTTTAATATTTAACAATTTCGGGAGTAATTTTACCGCTAAACATTAATTTAAAACTATTTAAAATTGCACATAATAGGAATGTATTTTTAAAAATGTTACTAATTTACGGATTTTTAAACTAATTAGAGGGTTCTGTCCCTTACGAGCTACGCCCGCCAACTTCCATTCAGACACCGAAAACTCTAAAAACAGACTAATTTGATCGGCTTTGCTGTGGTTTAAATTTGTAGTGTTTATACCATGATCATAGTAACACACTAAAGTGTCTGAATTACTTTTTCAATCACATATGTGTCTGAATTTATGACGCCTTTATCTGCAGTGTGTAAATATATCTTTAATTTTAAATTGCATTACAATACTATTATTTGCTCATTTAAATAGGATGTAATTTCTCCTACTTACTGCTTTTAACTCATATAAATAAATTTATTATTTTAAAGTTTTCTTTCTGGTTTTAATACTCACGTGAAAAAACTTTTTTTTTTTTGTTGCTACAAATGAAATATTTCTATTTGCGCTGCCTTAGAATTGACAACAAAAGTTTAAAGATGATCTAGAAGTGTGAAATTAATGTTTCGTGTAAATATATTTTTTTAATTTAAACTGCTCGGCAGTATCATTATTTGGCCATTTTAAATCAGACGTAATTTCCTCCATTTACGTCTTTACACGCATATTAATTAATTTATTATTTTAAAATTTTCTTTCTCTTTTAATATTAGCGTGCAAATATAGTTTTTACGGCGTCATTTTCCTACTTTTAATACGTAATCGTTTAATTCTAATTTAAAAGTTTTTTTTGCTGTTTATAATAGTCACGTATAAATAAATTTTTAAATTGAAGGAAATATTATTGTTTCGGATGTTTTTTACATTTGGCAACCATTTAAAATAATAACTGTTTCTAAAATATGTAAAAAATATCTCTCGAAATGCTGAAAATTCGAATTTAAAATGGAAATAAACCCTCCAACAATCAGTCAAATTAAAAAAAAAAGTAAATGCAGTGTGCACAGAGGCATCTTCTAATGTTATATACTTATAAAATATGATTAAATTCATGTTTGTAGTTTGTGCCCCTATAAAACATTCAAATGGAACGATTTTGAACCCATTTAATATTACATAACTTTCAAAATAATTATTCAATTTAAAAACTGTCTGCTTCAGCTTGTTTATCAAATATTTCTCTATAAAACTACCTATTTCCATATTTTTGTGTGGAGTAGGTTTGTTAATATTTGCTAAGAAATACACTACGTCGAACAATTTCATTATTTCGGGGATCACAGCGTTAGTTACTTTTTTTTTTAGAATTCCAATTAGAGACGTATTTACCATTTTGCCGAATGTATGTTTCCTATTTACTATTTTACTATTTATTACACCCCCTTTTGGAAGGAATGAGCTCATATTCGTTTTCTGATGGAAATACTGTCTGAATTGACTATGAAAGAAATACAGTGTGTATTTGTTGTCGTGCAATGAAACATTTTAATGCTTTGGTAAGATACTGTTGAACTGAATGTAAAACATTATCTTCAAATGAAATATATGTATATATATGGGATAATACATAAAATATGGAACATTCATTTAATCCAACGGTAATATGAGAATTAAACGCATTAATTAATTATAATTATTCTGTCGTAAAAATGAAATCTGCCAATAAAAGAGTTTTGATATTTTTGTGTCTTCTATAAACAGGTCATATTTCATGAATACATTTAAAATTTATTATATAGTGTACACTGGTAAAACTCTACAGTAAACTGTGAAATTGTTCGACAGTTTTCAAATGGAACAGTTACTTGATTGCAATATTAAGCATATTTAATTATATTCTTTACCGTAATATGGTCAGAATAATCTTAAATAACGATTATGTGAAAATTTTCAGTAAATATGGTCGAAATATTGCAGAGTTTGCAGCACACTGTAAATTTCTGTAAGTATAAAAAAATATTATCCTTATCAATGAAATAATTTATACCTATCAAATAATGATAAATTTTCTGCACCCACCATTCTCTGTAATTGCAAAGGATAATATTTTCTATTCAACATTTTCATAAACATTAATCCTAAAATGAACATTTAAAAGTGTTACTAAAGTAACATATGAAAAATAATCATAAAAAATAATTTATTACATTGTTTTTTCTTTTTATGTTCCTTAAAACTGCATAGTTAATGAATATAAGAAGAAATTGGTTTTTATGAGCAATTTATTCCCTGTATAATTGTAAGCTGAAAATAATTTACGCACTTAGAGCAAAACCTATATTGGATTACTCTCTAATGGATACATAATTGTAATTTTGTAAATTGCTAGAAATATTTAAAATTATCATGAATTTTTTTCACTTTTAGCAGAGCAGGTATAAAAGTTTTGCTGAAACATGATTAAATGTGTTCTTAAATTGTTTTGCTAAAGTAAATAGAAAACAAATAATAATATTAGTGAAGCAAAGACATAAAACTTACATCATAAATAAATTATGCACATTTAGTTTTAAAGTAATTGCTAAGTCTTAAATTATGCAATTTGTCCCTAGACAACTTAACATTAAGTATACGAAATCGTTTTCCACATGAAACACTTTAAGAGGATTATTAATATATATGCAAAGTTATCATAAAAACTATATAAATTCAAACGCCGCTATATGCAAGTTTTGCTCTTAAAGTAAACGGCAAGTCTTGGGTTACATAACAGACGTCCCCCAACATAACGTCCCCAGACAAATTAACATTAAGTTTATGAAATCATTTTAAATGTGAAATTCTCTTTAAAGGATTATAAATACGATACAAAGGGTTCCTAAAAAAAACTATATAAACAAAACGTCGGTAAACGAGTCCGTAGTGATCCTGGTGTTCAAAGAAACGCGATGCTATTTGGTATGTGAATATTTAAAACATGCGCTCGAGAACGAGTTAAAGAAGTAGAATCGAGCTCTTGCATTCAAAAACCTTTCTCCGATGTAAAGCTTCATCACCAAAAGCTATACGAAGCATTTCAAGAGTTTCGGTTGCAAATTTACTGAGCTCACTCGAATATTGATGGCCACATTATTGTTAAACTGCAAAAAGTTCATGAGTAGAGAATTGTTTGGAGAATGCTACCTTGACCAACTTTTACCTCCGCTTTAAGAGAGATAGTCGCAGTTACAACACTCTCGGACTTGACTGCAATTTGTCAACAAGAAAAAAAAAACATTTCACTTAATTTGTATATTATTTTCAGAGAGGGGTGTGTGGAGACTCATTAATTGGTATTTTATGATGTATTTTTGAATCAATTAGCTCTTTTATTAAAATTTTCTGGCAATATCCTTTCTAAAAGCAATATTTTCTAAAGGTATCTTTCAGTGCGACATCCTGCATTTTTCATTGCTCTTTTTATGATCAATGTAAAAAGAAATAATTTATGGTTATAATTTTTTAAATGTTATTAAATTGCGTCAAATTATATTCTTTAAAAATATATTTAATAAGCTGTTACATTTTATTAACCCCCGGTACGGTATGCAATTTCTTTCTCCCAGCTTATTTTGTGCCATCTCCAAAAAATAAGGTTACCTTACAGAAGCCAGTCGTAAAACAAAGCAGTACGGTTAAATAGACTATAGCATTTTTTTTTTAAACTTCTAAGCATAGCACATTTTTAATTTTTATACCATCGTATTGGGAAAAAAAGTACTTTTAGATGCAATTTGTTTGAAAACTGCATCCACATTTATTTTTGAAATGCCAATTATTTTTTTGTAGTTTTGGGAGCTATTTGCTTAATATTGACATCAGAAGTACTCCATTTCTGTAGAAAGTAAAGGAAAATAGTTGTAAAATATTAATTATATGTTTTTGTTGCCATTTTTGCCATTTTATCATAAAAACCGAGAGAAAATGCAATTAAGATACATGCTATTTAAAAAAAAGTATGAAAGAATGATTTCTGTTAAAGCATAGAGCTATTTTAAACTGTATTTAATTTTAAGTATCTACATTAATGTTACAAACTAATGAAGGTCTATGAATCATTAGATAGCCTTTTTTTTTTTTTTTGAGTTTTTTTTTTTGAGTTTTTTTAATGACGGCATCTTTTTACTGCATTTGTGTATTATTTCGCGATAGCGACGTCCTATACCTACTTTACTGTAGATATTTAAGAGAGAATCTTAAATGTGGAACTCTTAAGCGGATGCGAATGACGTCATTTTACATAAAATAAAAGCGTATGTTGTAAGTCTTAAAATTGAAATATGTTTTATACTATTTATATATACATATATATTTTTTTCATCAGGGGCGACACTAAATTCTGAAAAAGGAGAAATCCTGTTTTCTAGTTTTATAATTTTTTTGCACAAAAAACTATATAATAACTACTGAACTACACTGTTAAAAATCTGAAGCGTATGCTGCATAGTAACTCCACCGCTTTTATTGAATAACTCTATTCTGATCAATGAGAATGCTGCATAATATAGTCAAGTAACGGTTTTCTATAAAAGCGGCGGAATGATTATACAGTAAATCTACAGATTATTAACAGTGTTTTCTCTCTCTCTCAAAAAAAAAAAAAATTGCATTAATCTGAAAAGTAATTTAAGGGGCAATTAAAATAGTTTAATACCAATTAAAGAATTATTTAAACTAAAGTTCTAGATAAATCTAGATTAATAAAATGTTATAAGGAAATCGAATATCTAAAATAAAACTGCAAGAACCAATCTTTAGACGATTAATTAGAAAGTTTTCATTAGTTTTTATCTTTAAATAAATTAATCACATATATTTTTTGAAAAGATTACGAGGCTAACGAAAAAGTCAGGCAATCGCGGTGCATCCCAAGTGTATTTTTTTACAGACCGCTAGAGTGACGCGATGCTCTTTTCGTACACCTCCATTGTTGCATTCGAGCATCACGTGAATCCATTGGTCTGTAAAAAAAAGATATGTGGAATGCACCGCAACCTGTCTGTTTCGTTAGCCTCGAAAAGATTAAATGTGACGTACACCAATAATGTAACGCATTCATCAATTTATTTTCCGAATTACTTTATTTTATAATAATATGTCTTTATTATTTTTCATATTAAGAAACTAATAATAATTTGAAGTGTATAAAATACCATATAGTTTCCTATAAAAATTTCTCTTCACGTTTTACTAAATAAAGTGTTAAGGTTCGTATGCTTTAAAAGTAAAATCTAATATATAAAAATTTTAATTTCTCTGTCTGTCTGTCTGTAATGCTATACAAATCCACAGTTTGGAAGCCAGAACTGTGAAATGTTACGTACATGAGTATTAATGCACGGCTGAGGCAACTAAAGTAATTCGAAATCGGAAAAACTTATAGTTAAATTTTAATTAATAAAAAAACACAAATTCAACAGCAATTTCCAATAAAATTTAAGCATATCTCGTTATATCTGTTGCCAATAATTAAAAATCCACAATAAAATTCTTACCACAAGAATTACTTTTCTTTTGAAAGATTCCCACGTGAAAAAATGAAATAAATGTTTGACGAATTTTAAAAAAGGAATATTATATCTTAACGTTTCTGCTGCAAGATTTTAAAGTGAAAAATGAAAATAAAATAAATTGTTTGAATAATTTAAAACAAAAGTGATTATTACGTCATAATTCTTCTGTTTTGTGATTTCCATATGAAAAATTATAATTATTTAATTAATCTGAGGAAGAAAAAAAAATGGAGTTTTACGTCATATTGGAAATATAAAGGACGTGGTGAATATATAACGTCATATAAAAGTGAAAAAAAATGTATTGAAGCATGATATAAACTCGATTACGGATATATTGGCGTATTTTAACATCATTGCTCCAATGATGAATGGAAATAAGCTCATTTATAACTGTATTATTTTGAGTTATATGGTTGTTTTATAAATTTATACATTTTTATATTAGGTTTTCATGCGGTTCATGTGTACAGTACTTCGACTGTTATTTTTTTTATATTTTTCATGTTGTAAAATTAAATTTTGAAATTGGTTTTCAAAACAAACGTTCTTAAAATTCCGAGCAACACCAGGTACTAGCTACACTGTAAAAAAAAAAATCTGTAAATCTACATAACTAGTTTTTGTAAAACTACAGAAATCTGCATGTTTACTTGAATTTTATCCGTAATCGGGGAAAATATTTACCACTCGCATAGTACAAATACATGAAATATCTTAGTTTGACCTGTCAGCCAATGAGAAAGGACTTCAATGGTGACGTAATGACTATTCACGCAGCCACAGAGGCGTTCAAGGCATCCATCTTGATTATGATTTCAAATTAGTAGGTAAGTAAATATTTCTTCTTTATGAGTTAATTTTTTTTTATATTTCCATTCTACTTCATTCCTAATAAGTACAAATCAACTACACAGTAAGACTGTTTGATTTCGAATTATAATATAACATGATTTTAGAAGGTATTAATGCGTAATCTTCCTATTATTTTTTGTTAAATATTTATTATTCAGTCAAATGACTATTCTTTACACCAGTGTTTATTAGATGCGTGCAATTTCTAATGTTTTATCTTTTAAATCAAATTTTATTGCAATATGGTTAGCAGATTAAATATTTTATTTTTAATTATTGATGCAATGAATAGTACTCCCCCTTTGACTGATAATGAAGGCCAAATATTCCACTATTCTTCCGCAGAATACTTAAAATGTATACCAAAATTATCTGTCTTAATATTAGTCGTGCCGAGTAATCGGTATTTATTGTACTGGATTCCAGCATCGCGTCGGGTTTACTTTACTATTTTGGTACGGATCGGGTCGGTTTGGGTTTCTTCGAATCTTGCGTGTCGGGTTCGGGTTGACTTATTTTTCAAAAGAATGTCCAAAATATTTTTTTCATGCTAAACATCTAGGTGTAGGGCAGATGTGCCAGTAATGGACAAACTTCTACATATTTTGTTTATAAAAAAATTAAACAATAAAAATTTTACTTTAAAAAAATTTCATAACTCCACCCCCCCCCCCCTACATGTTTTATAATCTGTATTATTGTTGATACTCTTAATCAAACCAATTAGGAAGCAAAAAGTGATCCTTCGAAGTTCCACTGTTTTTCATTTATGTTGGCGAACATGCAACGGTTTAACTTAATAAATTTATATATTCTTTTACTTTCCGGCAAAATTTATTAATGACTATTAATGTTAATAATGACTATTAATGACTATTAATATTAATGACTTGTTTATGCATAGATGTAATAGTTTCCCCATTTATGGAACATTATACTGTATATTATCCATCATATAAACTAAGCCTTAAAGAATGGTTCTAAGCATGGATTAAACTAAGCATGGGACAAATTTTGAAACTTGCAATTTCTTTAATTATAAAATTGTTTCTGAAAACTATGTTTCTATATTGTTCAAGGACATTAGAAATTTTTTCATTTTGTATTCTATAAACTGAAATATTGTTTTTGTGTCAAAGTTCATTTTCTTATTTTTGTAAAAGGTGTCCCATTCCTCCACACTCTCTCCTATGATTCTAACTCTGAATATTGGGCACTTCTCTATGTATACGCACGTATCATGGGTATATGTGTTAAAACTATCAGAAATATTATATATATGAATGCGTGTATATGAAAAATGAAATGTTGTAATATTTTTACCTATTCCTAGAGAAGAATAAATGTTTCTTAACTGTGCCGTAAATAAAAAGGATTTATCACATTTCTTATATACTTTTGATTTCTTAACCTTTAATTGATGTTACCGGTTTCTCAGACCGCGGCTTTTTTTAATTTTTATAGTTTAACTTGCAATTTTCAATTTAACTACAAACACTATCGAAATTTTGTTCCGTTTGGAACTTTAGTTCTATCACCAGAGACTTTTGAATAGGTGAATTTTAATTATAACAGTGCTGCACAAAAAGTTAAGTACAAAAACACCATCCTATGAGTTAATCGTGCCTTTTATTCATCTTTCGATGAAACGGTCTCACAGACCACTTCACACTAGTTACGTGACAATTTCTGCGACATCAGTTAAAAGTTAAGCAGTATATTGAAATATGTATTTATTTTATCTGAAAATTGTTCTGCTCAAACTTTTTGTAAAAATCTTAACAAGACTTGGAAAAAACCTAAATATAAACATCTGCATTTTAATTTTACGTGAAGTTCTGAGCAATAAAATGCTGAGTTTTTACTTTCTCATGCAAAGAGAGATATAGGGTAGGTAGGGGTAAAGATACGAACGGGGTAAAAATACGCACCGGCTGATTTCATATGAAGCAACATTTCGGCTATCATGACCAATATGTGGCAGTTTGGTTTCAAGTGTAGGGGAGACCGGGGGAATGGCGACACCTTAAGGGAATTTAAATTTTTTCACCTCGAAAAAGTGTTTATTTTTTAATAGTAAAAATTCTAAAGCTGAATCATGATCTTTAGTATCTGTATAAATTTAACCGTAATCATAACTGTAAAGTAAGCATACATAAAAAAATATTTTTTAAACCTCTGCACAGTGGCGGGATTACCCAGGACACTGGGGTAATTCCGCCACTGTACTGGGGTAATGCCGCCACTCTTTAATGGCCTAGTACATGCATCAAATGGATACTAGGAAACACACAACTTACTGAAAATAGTTAGAAAGCAATGTAATTGAGCAGAATAATGGTTAAGCTTACAATTTACTTCATATTGCAAAAGTCACTCTGCTGAATCGGCTCCAGTACATTAAAATGAGGCCATTTCTCACCCGATTTGCATGGCGGCGGCATTACCCCGAGAGAATAATATGGCGGAAATCCCCAAGCAAAGCCGAAAGAAGAACCGAAATTGTTCAACACATTGCATCAAAATGTAGGTGAATGCACATAGATTACGGGTCATATTATCTTAAATACCTAATTTTACAATAAAAGGTGCTTATCTCTACTTATTTGAAGCTCCAAAATAATAAGCAACTAGATAAAAACTACATTTTTCACTAGAACAAACAAATGACGTACAGCAAAGTCACTCTCACTTTAGGCACTGTTTATATTGTTGGCCGCTATAGTACAGGCACATTCACTAACTCAAACTGCTCTTAGTTTTTAAACTAGGTGGGGTGGCGGCATAACCCGGGTTGGCGGCATTCCCCCGGTCTCCCCTACTAGTCATTTATTTAAACCTTTTGATAAAAGTAGAAATTTGTGGTAAGAAAATGAGGTAAGTTTAAATTTTCGAATTTTGATATAATATTTTGTATATTTCACTTTTTTCTTTACTTGACAATACCTGGAATTTTTACAAATCCAAAAATTCAGTGGAGATCGAAAGCTTTTTAGCTTCTAAATGCCGTAGTTTACCTCGATCACATTTGTTTATACTTATAGGTAGCCGGTTAAGCAAAATATTGCAGAATGGGGTAAAAGTACGCATACACCTTGGGACAAAGATACGCACATGTTTATGATACGGGACTTTGCCCTATCGTTTTAGCTAGATGCAAAGCTTTCCACTTTTCTAAATTTGTATTATATAAAATATAATAGATACATAACTAATATAAGTTAGTAAACTACATTTTCCTTTTTCTAGTTAAGTTTTTTAAATATAGAACATATGTTCTACATATCTACTTTTAAAAATCAATATTCTTGTTTCATGAATCGCTTTTGTTTTAAACCCTAATCTTTAACTCCTGTTAACGGTCTCACCGACAGCTGCAATATTCAGTTTTCACAATTTAACTTTTAATTTTCAATTTAAGTATTAATTTTTGTTTAATTTTGATTCGTTCGGTAAATTAGAAGTATAGCTGAAGACTTCTGAATGCGGGAAAGTTTACTATAATAGTCCTTTACATAAAGTTTAGCGCAGAAACCGCCTCTTATAAGTCAGTAAACCATTTTATTCAACCTCCGATTAAGCGGTCTCGGAGACCGCTTACAGTATTTATGAAACAATATTTGTCACA
This sequence comes from Maratus speciosus, assembly GCA_963932465.1. Classification (NCBI taxonomy): domain Eukaryota; kingdom Metazoa; phylum Arthropoda; class Arachnida; order Araneae; family Salticidae; genus Maratus; species Maratus speciosus. The sequence continues at coordinate 166,589,367 of OZ010792.1, forward strand.
ATAGTTAGAGGTTAACTGCTATTCGCGATCTTGCAGACCGCTGTTTTTTCATGGTCTAGTTTACAATTTTCAGTTTAAATACTATAAAAATTTACTAATGCTTTTACATTACTCATTCATTTTAGTGGAAATGGGGCAAAAACCGGCCGTAATGGGCAAAAATACGCACTGCGTATCTTTGCCTCATCACTGCGTACTTTTACTCCAACGAATGGGGCAAGGAGGAGGATGGCCACCCAGGGAAACCCAGCAAATGCTTTTAGTGCAGTCCCTGGGGGAAGAAACCAATGGGGGAAATATATGCAGAGCAAAAATTACAATTTCTTACGGAAATGTAATTTGACAGAATGTCGTATGATAGTGGAACGTGCCTAAGGTTTTAATACAACATTTTAATAAGTCGTCGCATATCAATGTTTTCGTTAAGAATCAAAATTAATGATAAGTGCGTAATTTTACCCCCCACCTACCCTATATCACTTAGGTGTGTCATGTGATTGTGAGCCATGTTGAGGACAACTTGTCACCAAGCGCCATTGAGATCAACCATGATGGCGCTTTTTAACAAGCTGTCCTCACTTCAAATACTTGTGGGCATGATACCTACATATGTTTGAATATTAAAGTATATACATTTGTCCATTTTCCTACATAAAACATAAATTGTTATTAGAGATGTAATTGTAGATTAATATCAATAAAACATGATTTACTTTCCTTTTATTTCGGGTTCGGGTTGAGATAAGTCTGGGTTGAGTTGCAGGTTGCCGAAAATTATTTTAGATGATTCTGGTCAGTTTGAGGATCGATGAAATATTTTTGGCGTGTTCGGGTCGAGTTGCGGGTTGACTTAAGTATTATATTCTGTTTTGTGTCGGATGCAACTTGACCCATGCATGACTACCCTGTAGTCGGCTAATTTTCAATATATCAGGATTCGTACGGTCCTTAAAAGTACTTACATGTTTCAAAAGGATTTTTTTGTGCTTGAAAGTGCTTATTTTCATACAAATTTTTTTAAAGTCCTTAAAAGTGCTTTACTATCATTCTATTTCTTAATCGGGGGTGGAACTCTTCTGCATTTCTGATTAAAAAAAAAAAGGCCATTGCTAACCTTTCTTCTGAAATTTGACCTCCCCTTTTTGCTCCCTTCTGCACAATACCAAAGTTTAAACTGTTTAAAACTTTTTTTAACCTTTAACTGATGTTACCGGTCTCTCACAGACCGGTGCTTTTTTTCAATTTTCATAGTTTAACTTGCAAATTTCAGTTTATCTACAAACACTACTGAAAGTTTGTTTCGTTTGAAACTTTAGTACTAACACCAGAGACTTTGAATAGGTGAATTTTAATTATAACACTCCTGTGCAAAAAGTTTAGTACAAAAACATCCTATGAGTTTATCGCGGCTTTTATTCATCTTTTAGTAGGAGAGCTGTTGAACATTTTTGAGTAGGTATTTGAGGCTCCCTGAAAATTTGTGCAACACTTCTTTTGTAATGCCTGAATACAAAATCGAATGTCTGGCTGAAGGATCGTGAAGGATCGTGGATTCTGCTTTCATTTTTAATCAATTCACTTGATTTTAGTGGTTGTTCTATAATTCTCTATATATAAGGATTTGTTTGGTTTTGCTGTTTAAACAGTTATCTACATTCAAAAGCTTGCAAATTTTTATCTTGCGATAGATGTTTAATATAATTATTAATAGATGGCAGCACTAAAATTGCATCTTTCATATTGCTCTTATATTTAATTTTTCTAGCTCCATTTTAGTTATATTTTATACACCAGGGTGTATTTTTAGCTAAATTTTGACGAAATTGTTAAACTGTTATCTATTAATTTAATAGTGCATTTTAAATAATGTAATTAATTTCTATATATTTTATATTAGATTAAATTTTTTTACAAGGTATTTCAAATATTATTTCAAAATGTATTAACTGCATCCTTTGGTATCATTTACTGTGATTTCTTAACTGTTTTATTCACCTTAATCTTTTTGATATACTGGAAGACATGTGCACATGGATTTTTGTAAAATACTGAAATATTAATCGGTATGGTGTTTATTATTTCTATTTTATAACCTATAAATATTTAAATACGTTTTATTGATTCTTCCATTTCATATTATTTGTTTCTATTCTGCTTTCATTTTTAATCAATTCACTTGATTTTAGTGGTTGTTCGGGCACAGGGGAAAATTAATTTTAGCTTTAGCTTATTTCTCCCACAGAAAACAACCATTTTGCTTATATCATTGAATTCTGTGCCCTCGATAACGTAATTCAATGTATAAGCTTTTCAATTTTTGTCGGTGTCCACTTTTTTCTTTTTTCTTCCATAATAATTCTTATAATATTTTTTTTTTTTTTAATACTTACAGCTTTAATTCATAATAATTGACGGTGGCAGGTTATGTTTAATTAATGGTAATATATATATATATATATATATATATATATATATATCAATTTTGAACGGAGGGTGGTTTCGGGGTCTGGGGGTCATGATCGATGAAAATATACCAAAATTTTTTGAAATCGCTTTCCTCCGAACGGCTGCAATAGGTAGATTTTTTGTAAAGAAAGCTACCTAATATAATTCGGGATATCACCGAATTTGGCGACAAGATATAAATCACTTTAATAAAACCAGCTTTGATAACACTGACTAATTTAGCGAAATTCTCATTATATTCAATATTGACAAAAATTAGTATTTAATCTTCATTATCGGGTTCCACTAATTTGAGCTCCGTGTGTTTGAATAATATAAGCTGGCTTTTAAAAAATAAGGAACATGAAAGCTACCTCTTCCTCCCGGCACTGGCCGGAAGGACTTTTTATTTTTCAACTTTAAGGTTATTTCGATTTATAAGTTGTACAAGGCATTTTTGACGAATTTCGCAAAAATAGGGGGGACTCGGGCCACCGGAAGATAAAATTTGATTTCGAAAAATCTGTGCAGGCATATTACTACGTACCACGGACAAGTTTTCCGCGCAATGACATATTTGTTTTCCAGCTTCATCTTTATTTTTATTTGTAGCTTCCAGGTTAAGGGCGAGAAGAGTTGGGTGTGGCATATCTTTTCTTTCTTTGCTAGGAGGTGAGAAATATGCCTCCTGGGATTAAATAATCGCGCGCGTGTAGAAACGTTCCATTTTGATACGTTCATTTCTTACAGTATAACATACAGTAACATAATTTTAATGAAAGACTAACATAAAAGCTACTTGTATACTCGAAGATTGATGAAAGGTTATTAAATGTAATTATTATAAATTTTGTGAAATAATTCTAAACATTTTGTGAAATAATAATGTAATAATGGGTTAAGAAATGGAATTCAGTTTGATTAGATTTTTGAGATTGTATGTTCTGTGAAAAAAAGGCAGATGTGATATCTTTCTTGGAATTATTTAAAAGAACTGTAAAATAATATGATATTTCAAGCCTTATCATTTTTTTTTCTCCAAGGTTTTTCTTCGATGATTTTGCCTAAAGTTTCAAAATCGAGATGAATTCAGATAATAGATTTAACCCATTTGTGCCTGAATATTTGTTTTCTCAAATTTTTTGGTAAAATCACTTGTGTTTCAATGTTGCAAAATGAACTGGAAAACTACTAAAAAAATTTAAGCTTAATTTTTTTTCTATTTATTTGATAAAATGTAAAAGAACTAAATATGAGTATTTCTAGTAGAATAATATGCATAATTATATTTTTTGCCTATATTTATATTTAAAATGTTTTTAAATTGTATATTATGTACTATAATTAGTATTTTAGTGAACTACAAAAAATATATTTATTTCTTTGCAGAGACTAATAACTTTATAACTATTATTAATAATAAAATAAGAATAATCGTATTGCAGACTTAAAAACAATTTATTTCATAAATATCTTCGAAAGGAGATTGCATAAATAACTCTCTCCTAAATTTCTAACAAAAATATGTGCCCATTTGTGCCTAGAAACCTATATTTTGTACATTACAAAAATGCATAAAAAATAGGCTTGAACATTTAATTTCGCAATTTAAAAAAATGCGTATTTCAAAAAAGTCCACAAGCTAAGATTATAACTTGAGATTTTGGGTCCATGATAGAAAAAATACAAATAAACTTACTTTTTACATTTCGCCCTCTTGAAAAATTTAAAATCTCTAAACACCGAAAAAAGGCCTTAATTTAAGCAAATAAATATCCACCTTTTGCTGTCATCTCTCGATTAGAGATAATTCTCTCTTTAAGACATTTATAAATAATGACTTCATGCAATTTTCATGTTATAAAGAGGAAGAAAATTATACAAATGCATTAAAATTTGAAACGTCCCAAAAATGGGACGCTAGGCATAAATGGGTTAAGGAGTTTACTTAAATGGTTGACCATTTTAGAGTTCTGTGAATAATTTTATTAATTTTAGATTAACAAGTTTAAAAATTCCGATTTAGATACAGCTGTTGTTCACTGTTGAAAACTGCTTTCTCATTTTTTGAATAACGGAAATTTAGAGCGTATAGCAGTTTTAATTAGTTGTGGAGATAAAGAATTGTTACTACGAGTTCCTCAGTTCGACGATAGTATCGCAATAATCCAGGCTATCATCAGGGTATTTTCAGAAGTTGAAAAGTGGGAGGAAGTTGGTAAAATCCAGGAAACGTGGTTTGATACCTCTGCGGTAAACAACGGTCGCCTAATAGGAACCTGCACTTTTCCATAACAATTGTTAAAGGATAAACGTGTGTATTTACCATGTCGCCACCATAATTTAAACTTTATCCTAAAATTTGCTTTTGATTGTAAAATGGGATAAATCACTGACCCTCAGTCAGATATTTAAAAAAAAATGTGATTGGGTGGCCAAAATTAAACCAGACTGTGTATAAAAATGCTATTCAAGATTAAATACAAGAATAAATTGTTAATTCAGAAGAAATTTAAAATTTTCTTACAGAACCTTTAAAAAATTAATAGCACAGGAATGATTATAAAGAATTTATTCAACTTTGTTTAATTTTTATAGGACGTCCTCCTCCAAAAGATATTTTTTCAGAGCACCTGGTGCTTTTCATCATGTCAGATGGATGTCACAGGGGATAGATGGCTATTTATTTTCTCAAATATATATCGTTTCAGGGATTATCTATCAATAACAAATTCAGAAAAAGAAGGAGGTATTAGAGACCTTTGCTTATTTCTAATCAATATTTATGTAAAAGCCTGCTTCAATACTCCCACTCCCACTTTGGCCCTTAATCTCAGACTTTAAATTAATAAAATCCCTTGTTGACTACAGAAAAAATTATAAATAGGTTGCACTCAAAGCACTCGCCAAAATGATAAACCGCGTTTGGTATCTTAACTCGGATCATGTTGCATTTTCATTTTTAGAAGATACTTTGGGAAAAAAATGGCAATATAAGCATAGCTGTAAAATTAATGTCATTTGTTGAAGAAAGGCATGATGATGACAGGAATGTAAGAGCAACAAAAGGTATCAGCGAAGTGGATTATTTATTGAACAAAGAAGCCGATGTTTTTGTTTCACCTCAAACTATAATTTTTTTTAAAAAGATTTTACGTTAATACACATTTTTTAAATACTCATCGCAATGTATGGTGTGAAAATAAACCTTATTTGAAAGCAAAAAAATAGTGAATGGTTTTAAAGTTGTCAATGACACAGCTGAATTGGGAATAAAATTCATTTTAATACCTGTTTAACTTTTAATACCTGTAATTCTAATATCTGATTTTAATACCAGTTTAACATAAGATAAAAAACAAAAACAGAATATGCTAAAAGTTGTATCTGGATGTAGAAAAACTTTTCAAGCAAAAGCAACCTTATCTAAGCCATTACCCCCTTAATCCTTTCCAGCGTAGTGGTCCCACATCGAGACCACCAAATTTTAATTCCAAACTTACAAACGGCACCAAGAATATTTTAATAAAATTTTGCCTTTACAATGAAAGTTTAACGTAATGTGTTTCCTAATTTTTAAAAAGTCGTTAGTAAATTCCGGTGTTAGTCAATCATTTCATCATGTTACGAAATGAATTAATTTGTGCTGTAAAGGGTTAATGTGACAATTGTAAGAGATAATAATTTGTTTTCTTCATTAAGCTTCTATCTTGTTACACAACTTTAATGATAAAATGCATTTGAGCACTAATTGTTCTACTTTTTATAATTTATTTGCCCCGCCCCCTTTTTTTAATTCTTTCAGTTTAAAATTCGGAATTTTCTTTGTATTTTTTTTTTTTTTTTTTTTTTTTTTTTTTTTTTTTTTTTTTTGTTAAACCTTTTATTATGTTCAAAATGTAAAACAAAAGAAAAACAAAAGGTGGAAAGTAGATGAAATGGAATGTTACAATGTTTTTTCGCATTTTCATAAAAAAGTCAATTTTTAGGATTCGGGTGAAGTCTGGTCCTGAAAATGCGCATAATTTTAAATCTATACATTTTTAGAAAAAAATAGTGTGTGGATCTTCAAAGCAGAACTTTTTTTTCATAAAATGAGACATGAATTATGTTTCTAGGTTCAATTGCATTGATTTCATAAAGGAAAAACAGCATTTTTTTGTGAAAAATCACGTTTTTTCAAACTTTAACCTCACTGAGGCACGGCTTAACATTATCCAAATGAGCTGAAACTTTGCAAATCTCATTTTCGGGTCAATTGGAAATTTTTTGGGGGGTCCCCCAGAAAAAATTCAAAAATTGATTTCTTGTGACTACCCTAGTGCACATATTGTGCTTTCAACGATTGATGTGGTGTAGAATGTTACTTTCCAGGGCCAAATTAGCGCACTTTGGTACGAGTTCGAAATTAAGTTTTCTGAATAAGAACAAGTTGATAGCAATGAAATTTCGCAAATTAGTAACATTTTACGCAAATTTGAAAGCGACATTGAATGTTTCAAGAATGAGCAGATATTTAAAACTTGCATCTGTCAGCCTTCGTGAAGTAATATTAAAGTAGTCAATTAACGTTATGTAATTTAAGTTTTTATCAATAGTGGTGCATTTAAATTTGATTAAGAACTTGTTTAAGTAAAATTCGAATTCAAATTTGACCAAATTATTAAAAGCTTCCCGCTCCACTGCCAACCTACTTATTTCTTGTTTTAATACACTTGTTCGTTTAAACTTAATATATGTGTAATATACGTCGCATTCTTTACGTGATTTGGCGGACACTTCCGTTACATATGAAATAAAAATATTTAAGTAGTTTCACTTTAAAAATAAAAAATAATAATAATCACTAAAAATTGCACATTTCTTTTTGTTATCGCTCATATATAGGAAAGTTTCTAGCGAATTAGAATATAGATCTAAATTAGATGGAGTTGAATGCCTGTATTATTAGGTAATTTTTTTATGTTGACAATTTTAAATCAACAAATATTTTATTATGTAGTTTTAAAATAAAATTTTTCATTGAAAAAATTATTTTGAGGAAAAGTTTTGCTAAAGAAGAAATATAATCTAAAATGCTTTATGGATGATCTTTTGCTTCGAAAAAGAGAATTTTTATGACAACAATAAGTTTTAAAATTTGCTTATACTAAATTTTTTATCTGAATGGCTTTACTTTATCCCTTTAGACATTTTATACAAAAGAAAATCAGCACAGAAATGATGTAAAATAAATCAATATTTATAGCTGCGCAAAGCATACATATTCATATTTTTGAATACAAAGAGTAAAACTGAACGTCTGATAAATAAACAAAAATCGTGTGATATCGTGTGGTATTCAAGAATATTTAGCATTTTTGTTCTTTTATTATGTTCTTTTGAAAGATATGTTCAAAAATGTTGTAGTATATGTTTAACATTTTTTGTTTTATAAGAGTTTGTGGAGAAATAATTTCTTTAGATAGGTAAGATATATTTAAGTTTTGTTAAAATTATTTACAGTTGCAATTAAAACTTAAAGACGGAAAAAGAAACAAAAAACACATTTTTTATGATTTGTTTTTAATTATTGTTCTTTTATTATGTCCTGTTTTTAATATTTGAATTCTCTGAAAAAAATATTATAACGTGTTTCGGTATTTCAATTTTTTTATTTTATAAGGCTTTGTCGACAAATACGCTGTCTAGAAAACTCAATAAATAGTTTTTATTAAAATGATTTCCACTTAAAATATATTTGTCTTAAAATTTAAACACAAACAAAATATCATCTATAAGACATCAAAGCGCACTAAAATGATCACTTTTATAATTTTAGAAAGGATTAAAATAAGATTGAACAATAAACATTTGAAACTAGATTAAGAAAACAATATCAAACATCTTGTACAAAATGTAAGAAATAAATTTTAATATAGTTATTTAAAAATATATTTTATTAAAATTTAAATACTTTAACTTTTTTCCTCCAATTTGAAAAAAAAAATATATTATCAGAAGTAATCGGACATTCTGAAAATATAGTATATTGTTGTAAGTTTATATACCGTATATATTGTCAACAGCATGAAAAGTGACACAGCTGGCAAATATTGATTTTGCGTTTTATTCCACTAATAGGTAGTTCATAGGTTCTTCTTGCTACAGGAAAACATTCATAAGTGTAGTCACCCGAAAAATCGCTTTATTAGTCTGTATGTCTACTCTTGATAACAAAAGCCGGCCAAACTGTGTGGTGAGGTAAAATTCCTTAACCCTCCCAACCTCATATACATCTTCATTCTTAAGGATTTTACGCCTGTATGCACGTTTTTATTGCTATATGCAAAGCTAAGTACTATAATTTCATGTTACAGTAAAAACATGAAAATTTCCCCCTTTTGTATCTCCTGAGAAATTTACTTTTGCCAAGATGTATCACTTTCTTGCGGGTGAGTGATATACAGTACATATTTCAAGTACATTTACAATTTATATTTGAAGATGTTGGTGCTACTTTAAAAAACAAACTACAATTTAAATGGAAGTATTAAGTACGCATATTAATCAGATGTTGGTACTACTTTAAAAAACAAACAAAAAAACATGTGGAATGGAAGTATTGAAAACGCATATTAATAGCAATCAGAATATGCAATGCATTTCAGACTACAGTAAACATCCTCGAATCAGTCATCTTAAGTTCCGGCATGCTAGATACTACGACAAGACTTTCGGAAAAAAATATAGTATTCCTTGTTTTATCACTCCTGATGTTTATAATATTCTGATTAACTTCAGAATGAGGAATGAAACAGTAAACTTTAAAAAAGTCATGGCGAGAACTTTGGCCTGAATTAATACACGAAAACGTTGAAGTTATTGAAAGCGATACAGTTGACGATGAACGTAGATGACCATGATATAGAAGATGTTTTAAGTTGTTTGCCTTTAGAGAAGCTCATGTAACAACTGAATGGGAAAAATAAAAGAGAGAGTTGCAGCAGATTTTTAATGAGCCGACAGAGAAAATTTCGACAGTTGGGACCATTATTCAGAGTGTTATCAACCTAACATCCCCCAAAGACGTTGACTCTAGTGAACATAATGTGGACGAGACAAACAACATCAGTTGGAATGAGGAAACTGATGTCTTGAATATATTTATCAAGTTTTCAGAACGCAGCAGTTCGTAGCACCACATTCTACGAAACAACTTCCTAAAAAAAAAGAAGACAGAAGACTGCAAAAAAACTAAGTGATATTCGAGATTTGTTTAAGACGACTTTTACGAGTAGGCCTACGGTGCACGTTTTCATTTTAAAGTTAAATATATAAGAGTTATTTTACATTATTGAGTATTTTTTTAAATTCTATTCAAGCTGTTTATATAATAAAAAACATGCTTTACTGTATTTTTTTAAAAAATATACATTGTATACGTATTTCCCGCTATCCAGCATGTTTCATGACATAAATGTACTGGATTAGAGTATGTTTACTGTATATTTACTGTATTTACATAATATGTATGTTTCAAATTATTATATCAAAGTACAATGTATGATGTTTTATTTTATCTTTGGAAATAATACAAATGTTCGTTTTACCGAAAAGTGAAGGATATAATAGAGAGCAGCTTTGTAAGTTTGTGCCATTGGATGATTTATCAAATATGAATTTTTATTGAAGATAAAGAAGTTGTAACATTTTTATTTTATTCTATCTTTAATAGTTTCCGACGGAGTTACAAGATTTAGATGTCAGAGATGCGGAAAAAGATGTTTTTACAAAATGCGTGTCTTTCCTTGTGTGTCCTTTTTGTATCATCGAAAACTGTATGGAGTTATCCGTCTAATTAAAAAAATTCCATATATATGCTTTTGGCTAAAACCAGTTGGTCCCAGTTGAATTCGTGAATATTCAGCCAGTATGCGGTGTTGTCATAGCGATTTTTGTGCCATTTTCATTGTTATATTATCGCAGAATTGTACGATGTTATACATAAAATTCAACCAAACTTCATATATATGCTTCAGAATATGGGCGACAGTTACCAGAAGCAAATGGGGATATTCTCTCAAGAGGGTGTGCTCTGATATTTTTTCGTGAGGTTTTCTAGATTTTTGGACAATTAAGTGATAAATGTATGAGTATTTTTGGACGAAATTTATTTATATGCAATGTAATAAGCTGAGGTTTGTACATTTTTGGAGCAAATCTTCATGAAGGTCAGGTTGTGATAGCGAATTTTTTTCGATCTTTGGGACGCGATTGCGATAGACAATCCTATCTATAGACAATAATGTCCACTTGTGTATCAGTTGCTCCGAAAGAAACTGCGTTACGGGAGCCGGGTGCTGGGAGCATGAAGATATGACATAAGATTCGACTAACCAGAAACGATTCGAAAAATCAAATTGAATCAGCCATACGTCCAGGTGTCCAATCTAGGTTTAATTATCGGCTACGGCTGGATTTCTTTTCGAATAATTAACATGTATGAGATAGAATAAAGTTTTCGTACTGGCGCATCCGACTAGTTACACCTTGGAAAGGTGTACAAGTTGGAAATTATATCTCAAACGTGTCAAATGATGTGCGTTCTTATTATAACTAGTTTTTATAAATATTTATATCTTTGAGCATTCTTATGCAAAAATTCATGAATACAAAATTATGTTATATGAGCAGATTTTCATGCAACGGGCCCCTTTAGAATCTTTTAGGTAGCTTTCTTTACAAAAAGCTACCTATTGCAGCCGTTCGGAGGAAAGCGATTTCAAAAAATTTTGGTATATTTTCATCGATCATGACCCCCAGACCCCGAAACCACCCTCCGTTCAAAATTGATATATATATATATATATATATATATATATATATATATCAATATATATATATATATATATATATATATATATATCTGACCTATGTCACACTGTAACTCTCGTATTTATGAACCGATTTGGATGTAATTCGGTGTGTACATAGCACATACCAATGTCTCGACCGAGTTCGTTGGCCAGCTACATCCGCCATTTTGTTTCAAAATGGCGGCCATTTAAAAATTTAAAAAAAAATTAAAATTTGAAATGTGGTACCAAAAAATTGAAAATGGAAAAATATTTTTTTCTTATGTATTTGACCTTTATACAAAGACTCCGTAGCAGTTTTTGTTTCGTCTACATCTTAAAAAATGGCTGAGGTATAGCATTTTGAATTTCTAGCTAAGCTGACATTTTGAAACATCCTGAATTTTGTCACGCGATAAAAGGCGTATTTATGAACCGATTTGGATGTAACTTCGTTTATACATAGTACAGACCAATGTCTCGACCGAGTTCCTTGGCCAGCTTCATCCGCCATTTTGTTTAAAAATGGCGGCCATTTAAAATTTTAAGAAAAATTTAAATTTGAAATGTGGTACCAAAAAATTGAAAATTGAAAAAATATTTTTTTCTTATGTGTTTGACCTTGATAAAAAGATTCGGGAGCAGTTTTTGTTTCGTCTATACCTTAAAAAATGGCTGAGTTATAGCATTTTGAATTTCTAGTGTGGCTGACATTTTGAAACACCCTGATTTTTGCCACGTGATAACAGACGTATTTATGAACCGATTTGGATGTACCTTGGTGTGTACATAGTAAATACAAATAACTCAACCGAGTTCGTTGGCCAGCTTCATCCGCCATCTTGTTTCAAAATGGCGGCCATTTAAAAAAATGAAAAAAAAATTAAATTTAAAATGAGTTACCAAAAAATTGGAAAATGAAAAAGAGTTTTTTCGTATGTGTTTGACCTTAATACAAAGATTCCGGAACAGGTTTTGTTTCGTCTATATCTAAAAAAATGGCTGAGTTATAGCATTTTGAATTTCTAGTGTGGATGACATTTTAAAACGACCTGATATTTGTCACGCGATAACAGGCGTATTTATGAACCGATTTTAATGTAACTTGGTCTGTACATAGTACATACCAATGTTCGTTGGCCAGCTTCATTCGCCATCTTGTTTCAAAAGGGTTGCCATTTTCTTTTTAAATGTAATTTAAAATTTAAAATGAGGTATTAAAAAATTGGAAAATGAAAAAGATTTTTTTTATGTGTTTGGCCTTGATACAAAGATTCTGGAGCAGTTTTTGTTTCTGAAAATTTGTTCTTTTGTTTATATCTTAAAAAGTGGTTGAATTATAGCACTTTGAATTTCTATCATGGCTAACACTTTGAAACGATCTTGTATTTGTCTCGCGATACCACACGTATTCACCTATTTCGATGGAAGAAGGCATGTGGATAGTATACATCAATATCTCGACCAAGTTCGCTGGCCAGCTTCATCAGCCATCTTGTTTCAAAATGGCGGCCATTAAATTAAAAAATATATATATTTAAAGTGAGGTGAAAAAAAATTAGAAATTGAAAAAGGTTTCTTTCTTAAGTATTTGACCTTGATATAAGGATTCAGGAACATTTATTGTTTGTCTTTATCTTAAAAAATGGCTCAGATATAGCAGTTTCAATTTCTAACGTGGGTGACATTTTGAAAAATCTGATTTTTTTCCTGCGACAGCACTCGTATATATCAGCCGATACCGATGTGAGTGAGCATGTGCACAGCAATTACTAAGATCTCGAACAAGTTCACTGGTTAGCCTCATCCTCCATGTTGTCTTAAAATGGCAGGCACTTTAAGAAATCGCCGAATTTGGCAGCCAAATATAAGTTACTTTAAATAAAAGCAGCTTGGATAAAGCTGACTAATTTCGCGAAATTCTCATTCATAATGATTTAGTATTGATAAAAATTAGTATTGAATCTCCTACATTCGGTTTCCACTTAATTGAGCTTCGTGTGTTTGAATAATATAAATTGGCTTTTTTAAAATAAGGAATATGAAAGCTACCTCTTCCTCCCGGCACTGGCCGGAAGGACTTTTAAAGTTTCAATTCGATTTTCATAAAATATGAAATGATTCGACACAGTTCTGTAACTATTATAGTATGTATAAAATTTCAAACGATTCGGTGGGTAGCTTTTGTGTTGTCATTTTAGAACAGACAGTCTGACGGGCCAGACGAAGACTATAGGTGCTACGTATTTATATAATTACGGCATTTCCAATAGACCATAATTTATTTAATTAAGAACGCAGCTTAAAAAGGTATGCTTTGTTTAATGCTATGTAACATTCATCATAACAAAGAAAATTACACGAGATCAGTTATTTCAAAGCCTTAAAACATTCTTCTTTAAAGCAGTCTATAATGTGTTATTTAAACATTTTTTATTGTTTAATGATTGTTTTTTTTTCTTCTTGAAGGATATTTAAAAAATGTCAGCAAATTTAATCCTATACGTACTCTTTTAATTTTTTTTTTTTTTTTTTTTTTTTTTTTACATATGCTGTGCTGTCAGTAATTTTGATAATGTAGTTTAAGTATTTTTAATATCTAATCAGCAATAATTTAAGACCTTTAAGAATATTGTTAAGAAATGAAACATTACCATGAAAATATCAAGAATATGCCGCGTTCATGATATAATTTTTAAGTGTGAACGAGAGATAAAAATAATTTTTTTAATATTAAAATAGGAAATATACAATCATAAAACAATATCATTTATTTTAAAATCAAATTTCAGATGCAGCATTAGGTTTTTTATTCTAGAAAATAACCTTTCGCTGACACTAATTGCTTTTGAAGTATGAGAGATGGTTTCTTGTCAAGAAACTCCCTATATTTTCATTAATGGTAGAAGCATGAATTGGCAAAAATATACATCATTATTTGATTGATGAGCTAAAATAATCTATTTTAATTCACTTTTTTTAATAAACTTAAGTTGATTAATTTTTAACATATTTTCAATGCACTTCTGTAATTTTATGTGACATAATATATTTTTATACTCGAAAAAATTAATACTGTATAAGTTATGTATTAAAAATTCAAGCAAAGTAATAGGTACGAAAATGCGCAGTCACATATTTATATATACTCATAAATGTGTATATATGCGTGTGTCTATGTATGTATGTGGGAGCGCGTATGTGAGTGTCTGATACAAATGCATGATGTAATATATGTATGAATGTCTATGAACGTATATTTTCATTTTAGATTTATATGTGCACAGAGGTACAGTCGTGGAAAAAAAAGAACCCCCCCCCCCCTACTAACTCCTCAACAAGTTATCGTAGACGAAAGTTACTGGTACCGAACGATTGGAAATAAAGTCTACTTTTAAATGATGTATATAAAATTTGCTTAGGGGGCCATCTACGTATTAAAACGAATTCAAACTTCATTTTTATCAATAGCAATACCCAATTTTAACCAGATATTTCAAATTTTCGGTTAAAACTATGATTAGACACCAAATCTCAAGTCATTTGAATAATAAGTTTTTGAATTATAAACATTCAAAATTTAGTGCTTCTAATGTTAAATTACATTTTCATATTTTGATTTATATCTTCTGAAATTAAGGTCCTAATGAGCTAATTTTTTGTGTGGCAATAATACTAATATACCCAAACATAAATACGTTGAATTTGCAATTTTTATAATTTTATGATATGAATTGTGAATTATGAAATTAATATTCGAAACATTTTTGAATTGCAACCTACAGTTTTTTTGATGGATTTAGTTTTATTAAGTCCTGTTTTATGGAAATCCAAAATTTCACAATTTTCTTCCAAGTAGTTTTCAAGTTATGCTTAAAAAACTGCAAAAGGATGTTTTAAGGGGCCGTCTGTGATAGAAGTGACTAGATATTTTGAAAATACTTCTGCTGTCGTGTAATCTAGCAGGACTGCTTAAGTGGTGCTTAAGGTGCCTTGATCAAGAAGGGGGCTCTCTGGGTTAACAACTAAGTACGGAACTTCAATTTGGATACAGCCCTTAAAATACGCTCGTTATAAAATAATTAATTTCTCGGAAACTTATCGAACGAATTGCATAAAAATTTGTTTTAAGGTTAATTGAAGGGTGGAGAGTTCATTTATGCTGTCAGATTTGTGTACTGTTATTTCAAAAAACAAAGTTATGGTTCGTTTTAATAAGTAGATTGCCCCCTAAGCAAATTTTATATGCGTCATTCAAAAGTAGACTTGGTAGATCCCCCTTGGTCGATTGGTACATGTAACTTTCTTCTACGATAATTTGTTGAGGAGTTAGTAGGGGATGTTTACTTTTTTTACCACGACTGTACATAAGAAATATGTGTACATATAGGATAACTCCGAATGAGGTTGCGCGTCCGGGATAGATACTGAACCTCCTGTATTTCATGCAATTATCGATAGATGGAAGTCAAACGCGCAGTGCATATGCGCAATAAGATTGTTTTAATCAGTGTATATCGTGAATCACATTTTGATGTTTACTTGTACCTGTACAATCCTTATTTTGACGTAAACGCATGATTTCACTATCCAAACTTTTAAACACGGTATACTTAAATACTTTTCATACGCTAATTTCTAAATGCATGCATGATTTCGAAGTCAAAACTAAGTGTAGCGTTTGTATAGGGTACTGTGTGTATAGTTACGCCATTTTCCTTATCGAGGGTAGGTAACTGTGATATGCGAAGTCTGTACCATACAAAACGGGATACATGCTGCACTGCAATTCCGGTATACATGCCGTAGTTTCTTTTGTATAGAATGATAAAGCGTTATTAACTTTTTCTTTTCTTTTTGCACAGAATAACCAAGTTAGGCATATTATTAGTCGTTAATAGTAATTGTAATGATTTTGCATTTTAACTTCCTGGGTTTAAATGAAATATTGTTTTTCAAAACCAGATAAATTTTAAACTTGTTTACAGATTTTATTAGAAATGCCCATATTTTACAAAAGAAAAGAAGGTCTAAGCTTACGAAGACAATAGTATCCGTAAAGTTTAATGCAGAATGTTGGGCGTAGATTGACTCTGTAAAACTAGACACTTAAAAAACAAGAAGGCGAAGAAAAATGCAAGCCAAGATGATAATAATGAAAAATTGGATAAAGCGTGACGCAGACTTTCTTTGCAAGGAATTTTTAGAAAACTACTTCAAAAAAGAGGAAGTGTAATTGGCTTCGTTGCATCATGTGTCAAATGGGATTACGTAAAGTTTTCGACACTTTTTGTGCAGTTTGCGGTCGAAAAAACATGTCTATTAACAAATAAATTATGTAAACACCATTTCACCTTTTTCTTCTCCATCTTTAATACATTGATGATAAGTTGTTGCTGAAATAACAATTAAAATGTAATGTAAATGGATAAGTCGATAGTTTTAATAGTTGGAGTAGGCAGACAGTTATTTTTATTTGAAGCAGCGAAACAGCACCGAAAATTGGCGATATGAAACAATTGAAATAATAAATCTTTGTAAAACATCACCACAAAATTATGGTGGTGACATTTTTATGGTGATTTTTTACAAAGATTTATTATTTTTATTTGACTCTGCTAGTATGTTTCATTGTACTAATTTAGTTTATTTTTATTATTACATAGTTAATTATTGTCCAGATCTGAATATATATTTTTTAATATTCTTATTTATAATTTCATTCTCTTCTTATGACAAAGGGACAGTATACTACTGCACAAGTGCGGCGTCTCAGCCTGAATGTACGGGTGACGTGCCGCAGAAGTGCAGAAGTGTTTTAGAAAAAAAATGTTAAAAAATATTAATTATTTGTTTTGAATCTGTTTTATCGCAATACACGTGTTGTATATTTACCAATAAATAGCGCAGCATGATTTCTTTTATTTTATTTCTCCCATGGGACTTTATACACAAATTCAAAAAAATATGCGGCATAAATCCCGGAATTACTCTATATGTACATATTGAAATCTAGTTGATCGCTTAATAAGAGAGTACGAGGTTTTTTGTTGTTGTTGTTGTTGTTTTTCTGTAGCGCCCGACTGATCTTTGTGGCCCGATATATATTTTCTTCACCAAATATTATGATTTTTTTTTTTTTTTTTTTTTTTTTTTTTTTTTTTGTAAAATAGATTATGTGAGATCTCTCACATTCAAACTTAGTATCTTTCTACTGCATTTAGACTCCCACGGAGGGCACTCCCCAGTCAGGCCTATATCCCTCGAGTAGATAATCGGCCTTCAAAAAACTACCCAACACGACTCCATTTAGTATGCGCTAAATAATATTCACGAAAATGACAAATTTGCGAGTCGCAACATGAATATTATTCCACAGAGATTTTGTTTTTTTGTTTCACAACTGTTTTTTTTTTTTGCAATCATCTATTTAGGTAACTTTTCATCAATTCACACTTCAGCTAAAAAGGCCTACTCTCACTTAATTTCATCTATATGATCTTCAATAAACGATATGATTTTTTCTGTTTTCGAATGTAAATTAAAAAAGCGCACGAAGGCTGGATTTAACTATGTAATTTTATGCAACAGTAACCTGAATAAACAATTACATTTTAAAAATCAAAAAACCCGACTGCGTAAAAGCGAACTAATTAATTATTTCTCATCAATATGAAACTATTTTTTTTTCAATTCCTACTATTAGCTCACACTCTCGCTATATATATCTTATTCAAATTTTCAATCGTTAATAAAATACTCATTATTCATCCAATGAAGCTCAAATAATTTTTTTTTAACTTGTAACGGATGACACTTGATGTTAATCTAGTTTTTTTTTCAAATATTAATTAATTAATTAAATTAAATTAATTAATTTTTAATAATCGAGAGAGCCCTCTTCTTGATCAAGGTATTTTAAGACCGAGAGAGCCCTAATCTTGATCAAGGCATTTTAAGCACCACTCAGGAGGAAAGAATAATGGGAGAAAAAAAAATCCGTTATTGACCTAAGTAGGAATTGACTTAAAATATTTTTTTTTTATATTTACTTGTATTGGTGACTTTTAAGTTGTGTTTAATTGTTAGTTCCTATCTATAAACACTGTTTTGATGAGGTGTGTAGCTATCTATGATGGTTAGAGTTACAGTAAAGCTAGAGATCTTACCTTCACAACTTCCAGGTTGTATAATATTTTAACGGAGCTTCTGACTGTAAAATAGTCAATGAAACATCGTCTTCATTTTGAAAGACCTATCCAATGATATGACACTCAATAGGGTGCGTAATTTTTTTTCGTCTCTACCGCCATTTTGTATTTTACGGCTGCTATTTTGAATTTATAAAAACAAAACTTAGCCTATAACCATCGGGCAGTTAAGACGAATCAATAGAGACCTCAATCATTAAAACCACCCAGCCGTTTTGATGTTTCGAGGGTATAAAGAAATCCACATACACAGATACGCGTGAAAGACATAACCCTTCTTTTCAGTCGGGTAATAAAATACAGAAATGCTTTTTGTCTGCAAGATAATACAGCTACTGGACAATTGGATGATTGTGATTAAAAGAGATGATTACTACGTAGTGGGTTAAGAGAAAGTATTTTGTGATTTATTTAATTGGTATTATTAATATTTTTTAAACATGAGCATCAAATCTTTCTAACGGATAAACATAGGGAGTTGTACACCATAATGATCCGAAACTGAGATCGCACAATCCTCCATTTAAATAAATCGGTTTATTTTTTTATATTATGCGCAATGTCAAATTTTTATTGATCTCAGATTGAAAGGTTTGTCTAGTATACAATAGTCTAGTATACTAGTAATCCAGTATACTAGTAATAATCTCTTTTTACATATTCTAAATATTTTCTAGGCAAAAAGTTACACGTTTATTTTAACACAAAATTAAATATAGTTTTGGTAAATAAAAATATCATTTCTATTTTAATCACGTATCCAATGAAATCGAATTTCCACTTTTATAATTTCCATAATTAAAACTACATCCTCTTTAATTAATTATTATTAATTTATCTATAAGTTAAGTTATAATAAATTAAATTGATTGTGATAAATTCCTATAAAATAATCTAAATAGCAAAAACTAAAATTGAATAAATTTAATCATGTCCAAAATATGCTAATTAATAAATTATTCTATAAATATTCCTAATATGAAATTTTCGGTAAAGAAAAATTATCTTAGACAAAGACTCAGCTGCTTGGGAAAAAAAAATGAAAGTTTTTATTTAAAAAGCTCAAAATACTTTCATTTATCTTTTGTTTGTGATCATATTTTCTTTTATTTTATCAGTAGCAACTGAAAACTTTCTAAACCTCGGGCTGCCTAAGCATTCAAAAAAGAAAGCTACAAAAGGTATTCTTTCCGTATGTATGACTTTAGAACTAACTCAAAAACAATATTGATCTAAGTTGTTAAGAGATTTTGCATATTATTAGCATAACATAGCTTTTACGAATACGTAAGTTTTATTTTTAACGAAATTAATTTTCATATATTTATCGAAAATGCATTCCAGTTCTCTCATATGTTTTAAGAAGTATAAAGCTTTCATGTTATTTCTTTTCAGCAAATTTATTCTTAAAAAAGGAATTACTTTTTTTAACGTGAGTCAAATCTTTACATCAAATACGAAAAGTACAGAGATATATAATTTTTCGAAATTAAGCTTGAAAGTAAATATAAATTGTAAATTTTATAATTTTTAAATATTTAAATTTCATCACGAATAATTTTTTGCAGAGACAAGAACAGCAGAAGTTAAAAAGCTATATGTTATTAGTTAGTGGAGGACTGAAGTGAGCATAATGAATATTCACAGCCCAAAAACATTTAATTATTAAGTACATATATTTACACACTTGATATAAAATTTACACACAAAAATTGAAATATAAAATACTAGCAAACCCCGCGGCTTTTCTCGCGCAATATTTGAAATATGCCTAGTGATATTTATATGTCTAATTTTTATTAAAAGGTACTAACTAAATTTTTATTTTATTAAAAGGTAATATTTTATTTTATTAAAAGGTACTTATTACTCTTAGGAATAATTTAAAAAAATTACTATTTAAAACACAGTTTGATTAAACATCATTGTTGCACCGCATAAGGCAGAAATGAGACTTAAATTAATAAAACGAAATAAAATTAAATAAGTAATAATTTAGAAATTATTTTGAAACTTTTATGCTCAATTAATACGGTCATTTCAGTATTCATTTGAAGTTTAGAATTTTTTAGAAACCATCTTCTTGCATCTTAAAATTAACCATCATGTCAAATCCCAAGTCCTACCACCTCTCTCAACATAAAGGGCTATGTTGAAATAGGAACTGTCACCATTAATTTGCCAACATTAATTTTGAAATTGGTTTGCTATTTCCTAATATTCCACAGAAACGTAATTTAGAAAGCTTTTAAATTCTTTTTTTAGAGCGTTTGTTGTTTCTGTAAATCCCAGGTGGTAGAATCATCGGCAAAAAATATAGCCTGTGTAGAATAAGAAACTGTTACCATTGATTCACAACTATTACTTTTATATTTGGTTTATATTCCCTGAAATTGCGTAGAAATCGTAAATTAGGACTTTTTTAGAATGGTTTTCGCACCTCCCTTTCACTTCATCCCTTTTTAATTCGAATTTATTTTCGACAGTGCTTCGAGGGCATTTATATTTTATAAGTAACTATCATGCCATATTTAAAGTTTCTAGCCTTTTCAGTATCACAGAAATCGCAATTTAGAAAGCTTTTAGCTACTGCAACCCTCTGGTGGTAGTGGCACAGACATAAAATATAGCTTATGTTTGAGCAGGTTCTATCACCAACAATTTGTTATCATTATTTTTTAATCGGTTTGGTATTTGATAAGATTACATAAAAATTGTAATTTATAACGCTTTTCGCTCACTTCATCTTTTTAAATTTGAAATTTTCTTTCGGCAGTTCATAGAAAGCAGTTGCATCTTGTAAGTAGATAACATGCCATACTTCAAAGTGTTAGACCCTTTAGTTATGCAAAACACGCAAATTAGAACATCTTTCGCTTTTGCAATCCTCAGATGGTAGTGACAGCAACATAAAATATAACCTATGTTATAGCAGGGACTGTCACCATTGATTTACAACCATTACTTTTGAAATAGATTTGGAATTTCTTGAGATTGAGTAGAAATCGCAATTTAGAACGTTTTTAGAAAGCTTTTCGCGCATTTTCACCAATTTTTAAATTTCTAATTTTTTCGAAACTGTTCTTAAAGATCATTTATATGTAATAAATATGTACCTTGCCTAATTTTAAGTTGCTAGCCCCTACCGATCACAAAAATCGAAATTTGGAATGCTTTTTTGCTTCTGCAACGTCTAGGTGATAGTGTTACCGACTTGAAATAGCATCTATGTTTGAGCAGAAGCTGTCAGCATCAATTTCTCACCATTACTTTTGAAATCAGTTTGATTTTTCCTGAGATATTGGTGACAAATCGGTATTTAGAACGTTTTTAGAACGCTTTTCGCTCATTTTGCTCCTGCATCTCCTCTGGGGTAGTGTAAACACATATAAAATATAGCCTATCTTAGAGCAAGATCTGTCACCATCATTTTAACACCATTATATTTGAAATCAGTTCAGTATTTCCTGAGATTGCATAGAAATTGTAATTTAGAACGTTTTTTACAACGCTTTTTGCGCATTTTCACCCCTTTTAAATTTCGAATTGTTTAAGAACTGTTCTTAGAAATCCTTTATATCTAAAAGGTAGCTGATACTTCAAATTTCATATTTCTAGGCTTTTCAGTAACACATAAATCGCATTTTTAGAACTTTTTTTGCTCCTACACCCCCTTTGAGGTAATGGCACCGACATAAAACATAGCCTATCTTGGAGCAAACGTTGTCACTATCATTTTGACGCCAATATTTTTTAAATAGGTTTGGTATTTCCGGAGATTATGTAGAAACTACCATTTAGAACGTTTTTTAGAACGCTTTTTGTGCTTTTTCACCCCTTTTAAATTTCGAATTGTTTAAGAACTGTTCTTAGACATCTTTTATATCTTTTAAGTAACTAATATTCGAAATTTCATATTTCTAGGCTCTTCAGTAACGCAAAAATCGCATTTTTAGAACTTTTTTTGCTCCTCCACCCCCTTTGGGGTATTGGCACCGACATAAAATATAGCCTATGTTCTAAGTTGGAATAACACCATCATTTTGACACCAATACTTTTCTAATCGGTTTGGTATTTCCTGAGATTATGTAGAAACTACCATTTAGAGCGTTTTTTAGAACACATTTTGTGCAGTCTCACCCCTTTCAAATTTCGAATTGTTTAAGAACTGTTCTTAGACATCATTTATATCTTGTAAGTAACTAATATTCCAAATTTCATATTTCTAGGCCCTTCAATAAAGCAAAAATCTCATTTTTAGAACGTTTTTTGCTCCTGCACCCCCTTTGGGGTAGTGGCACCGACATCAGATATAGCCTATGTTCTAAGTTGGTCTAACACCATCATTTTGATACCACTACTTTTGGAATCGGTTCAGTATTTCCTGAGATTATGTAGAAACTACCATTTAGAACGTTTTTTAGAACACTTATTGTGCAGTCTCACTTCTTTTAAATTTCGAATTGTTTAAGAACTGTTCTTAGATATCATTTATATCTTGTAAGTAACTAATATTCCAAATTTCATATTTCTAGGCCCTTCGGTAAAGCAAAAATCGCATTTTTAGAACGTTTTTTGTTCCTGCACCCCCTTTGGGGTAGTGGCACCGACATCAGATATAGCCTATGTTCTAAGTTTAGCGAACACCATCATTTTGATACCATTACTTTTGGAATCGGTTCGGTAGTTCCTGAACTTACTTCCTACAAATAAACAATTTTTTACTCTTTATAATATGAGTATAGAAAAGTCACTTTTATCCAGCATAGATGAATGATACAAAGGTAAATATGTACGAGTAATAAGCCAAAATTACATTCACTAATAGCCATATCACAATATTAAAATATACAGGGTGCAATATGTTATATATCACCGACCTTTATTTTCTTAACAGTTGATCGTAGACATATAGTTCCAATTACAAAAACGTTTCAAATGAGGTAAATATTCATGTTGTGGCATTATTTAAAGTAAAAAATTATTTTTTTTTAAATGACAAAATCTAACTTTTTATACGGTCCCCCAGTCCCTATAGTTATATTTAGTAAATGTTTACACATATCATGACACATACAACACAAAAAGTTTAACATATGTACTACAAAAATTGACACAGTTATTAAATTTCAAAGTTTCGGATTTTTGCACATGATTTTGTCTTTCATTAAGGTATCAGATATAAGATGAATTAAAGTAATTCGAGATCAAAATCAGGGTGCTATGTACTTTTTAGGGCAAAACACCTTTAGCCAGCATCGCCAAATCGGGGTATCATCGAAGAGATATCATCATCTAAAAATTTGAGCTGACTTTTAGGGGTCATATAGAAAGCGAAGAATGAAATATTGAAATTAAATAGAAAAATAAATATCAATTTATTATAATATCAGAAAATGGTCTAGTATAAAAAATAAATACATAAAACGCCGGAATGTACTAGAGATACTGCTCAAAGTTTTCTCCATTGGTGGCAATGCACAATATTGAATGCTTGACAGTACTAATTCCTGGACACGTTAGAGCATAGCATGTGTGCAAACTGTGCAACAATTAAAAGGATGATGCGCCAAGAAACCTCCACATCGCCCGAACAGTACGACACGTGTGGTGCGGTAAATGGGGGAACCTAGATTGTTTCTTTGTCCCATCTTCTACGATGTGACAACGGGCGATTGTTACCTGCATCTGCTACAAAACACGGTACGTGACTGGTATGAAGAGCTTCCTCTCCGACATGCATGCCGGGAGTGGTTTCAACATGATGGGGCCCTCTCCGCATATAAAACATCAACGTTCGGGCGTATCTGGCCACCGAATTTGGATCCTTGGATATGGTGGTCAGATAGAATAGCCACCGCTTTCGCCGGACTTGACTTCCATGGACCTCTACCTCTGGGATTGCATCAAGGAATAAATCTATCCCAACAAAAAGTTTTCTAAAAAAAATAAGAAGCTCCAAGTTTTCCTTATTGTTCCAGCCAGAAAAAAGTTGTGATATCTGAAGTTCGCACAAGTTAAAAGCCAAATATCCCAAATCTTTCATTCAAAATGGCTTACTGCGACTTGGCCGCTAATGCCTTCTACAGCATTTACAAATTAATGATTGCATTTACGCATTTAAGAATTATTTAAATATTAAAAGTAATATTAGAATGCAAAGAGGCAAATTCACATGATGACATTATAAGTAAAGGATTTCTGATAAATACCATTCAGTTTCAACAAACATTAGTTTTGATTACAGATCATTTAGTCCACTTGTGGTTTAATTACCATTTTGTACGGTTTAAGCTAAACCCAAGCTAAACATAAAACCCAAGAAATAAAACAAAATTTACTTACTTCAAATGTCACAATATGTTACATTATATTTCAATGTATCTGGGAGCACGGCAGTGCGTCCGCCAAGTTCGCACAAGCCGTAAGCTACCTTTTCCTGAACCATTTCAGCATACTTTTCACCCCCTCATAACGTCGTTTTAGGAAGAGATATAGAAATTTTTCTTTTATACACATGTTCGTATGGTCAAACTGAACTAAGGTTCCACGATTTCATGTTTCTATATTTAGTAGTTTTTGAAATATTAAATTCCGAAAAAGCGCTGTTTTGTCACTGACTCACTTCGCATCATCAAATAACTAAGGTACTTCTGGAAGTCGTAGAATAATGAAATTTCACAAGTAAGTCGGGTTTGTTGCACAATTAACTAGAAAAATCTGAAAACACAGAATTTCCGCCTCTAAACCCTTCAAACAGGGGGTGTTCATTTGGCCGTAAACTGTTCCCTAACACATTCAATTGTGCCAATGTTGGTCGCCAAAACTCGATTACAGAGTTGGGTAGATGGTCACGTGATTTCAAGCAGAATAACATTTTATATATATATATATGCTTTTCCAAAGATGTTTGTTAAATAGAAAAAATAAATATACCTAAAAATTTTAATCAGTATAGGTTGTGATATATTTACGATATTAAAACAATAAAACATTTAACAAAATATAACAGCAATTCGGTACGTTTCCGATATAGTAGCCTTGGCGAAATACAGAAAATAGCCTTGACGAGAAAAGAAATTTAATAATAACGTATTTTCTGGTAACCTATTTACTGTGTCATATACACAAGCAATTTTTTCCATATGTATACAATTTTTTTAATGTAAGGAACCCGTTTATTTATTTTTAAATACCAACATAAATAATTTGTATATAAAAAATAATATTTTATACATGTATAAATAAAATGTTTATACGAATATAAATATATAAATAACACAAAAGTTCATCAGGTTTGTTTTCATAGTTGTTTATATCATTTGGCAACATATCTCAGTTTCTGAAGTCCGAATTGCGCCAAGATTTAAAAAAAATGTCAAGGTCCCTATAGTGGAAAAATATCCTAATTCCATATAAAAATATAAAAATCTCCTTTTAATTAAATGAAAGGTGTAACTAATAAACTGTCTTTAACGATGTGCGACAGATGCGGCGTCCGAAGTCCGCTGCTAATGTTATTATTTTGTATTATTAGCCTACTTACTGTTAATTTACTGTTAATTTTAAATCTGTAAAAAAAAAAAAAAAAAAAAAAAAGATTATAGTTATAGATAAGATATGTTGGTCGCCAAAACCCGATTACAGAAAATTAGCCTGAGATATAAAGGTGTTACATGATTTCAAGCTGAATGAATTTTTATATGCTTTTACAAAAATCTTAAGGCAAATCTTCCAGTTTATCTGTCCATCTTTCTAACTTTTACTTCCTTAAAACAAATTTTATTAAAGACCGGGAGGCGTCTGCACAGATCATCACCTCATCGAGTTGACGGCTGAAATTTTAGGATTAGTCAAATATCGATTAGCGTATTGAAATGTAACTGGTCTGCCAAGTCATATCATTGTGGAAACCACCTACAGACCCGATTTTACAGGTTAATTGGTGGATTTTCCATTGTGTTTTCCTGCACCCATTCCACTATGATTCCAAACTTTTGGATGCAGGAAAATACAATAGTAAACCTATCAGTTAACCACTAAAATTAGGTCTTCAGGTGGTTTCTACCAAGATATGACTTAACAGATCAGTTGCATTTAAATATGCTAATCTAGTTTTAACTAATCCTAAAATTTCAGCTGTAAACTCGATGAGGTGATGGTGTGTACAGACACCTCTCGGTCTATTATAAATGTTGGAATTCTTTTCTCAATAGCACTCTGCATGGTCAATCTGGCAATTATCCCTACTATTTATGGAAAACTATTCCTTTAAGTGCGTTTTAGTGATGTTAATGAACTTATGCATATGCATAATACATATTATATATATATACATATGCATATAATACGTAATACATTTGCATCATACATATTATAGGTATGTGTATAATACATAATACATATGCATCATTATGACGTCAGAATAAACAAAACATTTTTTGTCGCCAAATTTGAAAATTGACATGATATATTACCAAATTCGGCGAAACTTTGCTAAATGTCGCCAAGCTTGGCGAATATTTGACGATAGTGGCTATTTTTCAATGAGTTAATTATTAATGCGAGCCATCTATTTTTATTTTTCCGCACATCATCTGAATAGTTAAATGATATAACGTACTAATATTTCCAAAGTGCTAATAGTTTCGTCACTACCCAAAACCACTGCTATTGTTATTATATTGTACTGTTATTACACTTACTGTGACTATGTTGTTAATCTTTACACCGCTAAAACTTCTGTATTATATAAAGAGAATTTACGGAAACTATTAAAGTATTGAAACTGCCAGTTCTCCTTATGATTATTATGTAACCTGTTAATCGATATGTACGTTAGAATGAATCTTATATAATCCGGTTCCTCGCATTTTAGTTTTCAGGTTTCGAATAAAATTAGCTAAAATCTTAAAACCATGGCACATTGACTAATTCTTCAACACGATCTGATGAAAAGAATGATAGATTTTCAAATGGATCATGGCAGTGAGCCGGTAGACCTCCTATTCTTCCGCAATCGAGTCTATTGAAAAGTTTAACGTGAGACAAAAAGATATTAGCATCAATATGGTTTAATGCAAATGCAGATATTGTCAAAGGATTTCATAAGAACCATTTCACTTGTACCCAGTCGTATCAGTTAAAATACAACAATTGGCAGTGAGCCCAATTAGAAAAGATTACTTAATAGGATTAAAAATTTCCGCATTAGAGAACGAATCGAAACTGCTAAGGAAACATGCATAAGTGAGTTAAGAGATATTTGTCACGAAAGATGAAATACATAACAACACAAAATATATGATGTGCTTCAATGATCGTAAAGAGTTCTTGATTTCTCTATCAAAAGCTTCCGACTTTGCGAAAGAATGGGCAAGTAAATTAAATTATGAATAACAGTATCATGATGCAGCGTTTAACATGGAATTAATACGGTAAATACTACTTGCTAGAGGCGGCTAGTACTTTAATATAAAAAGAAATAAAGTATAAATTTGTAAAGCTCAATAAAATAAATTTAGGTATTTTATGTTAGCCGGGCGCAAGTGGCAAATCGCCAAATACTGTTCCCAACACCATTGTTCATATTGCATTCATTTCACTTAAAGATATATACTTTTCAGTTATCTCATTTAAAATAGATGCATTTCCCTCATTTTATTTAATAGAATATTTAACATAGAAATAAATAAATAAGAAATAATAACTTAAACCAAAATATTTTGTTTGAAAATCAAAGCATTGTTTCTAATTTACACATGTGAAAAATGAAAACTGCTATTGGCGAAAAAACAAAAGGCTAATGAGGGGATTTGCTCCCGGCTAGCATAGAAGTACCGAAATTTAAGTTTTTTCATATTAATATAGTTTAGAATAACAAACTTGAAAAAACATACAAAAAGTAGTGATATTCCAACAAAAAGTTTTCGGTTAAAAAAAAAAAAGCGCCAAGTTCTCCTTTATCTTTCGGCCAGAAAAAGTAGTGATATCTGAAGTTCGCACAAGTTAAAAGCCAAACATCCCAAATCTTTCATTGAAAATGACTTCCTGCGACTTGGCCGTTAATGCCTTCGAGAGAGTTTTTCAAATTTTAAAATATGTACAAATGAGCTACATGGCAACTACATTTTTTGATTATTTTAGGCATTTTGTGGCACAGAGAACAGAAATAAAATACACATTTGAAAAAAGCATTTAAACAACTTTAGTGTATTTAAATGCTTAGAAGTTAAAAATAACAAAATACTTGTATTCAGGAGATAATATCCCTAATTGCTAAAACATAATTAGTATCAGCTTTTAACAGTTTGTAAATCGAGTACCTCTTAATGTATGCAAACAAACTATAATAAATGTTCAAACAAAAAAAAATGTCTTTCGTCAATACACAAGATTTCAATATTATACAATAAAATATAATGTAACATATTGTGAGAATTGAAGTAAGTAAATTTTGTTTTATTTCTTGTGTTTTACGTTAATGACTCTAGCTTTAGACCGTACAAAATGGCAATTAAACCATAAGTGGACTAAATGATCCGTAATCAAAACTAATGTTTGTTGAAACTGAATGGTAGTTATCAGAAATCTTTTACTTATAATGTCTTTATGTGAATTTGCCTCTTTTCATTCTAATATTACTTTTAATATTTAAATAATTGATAAATGCGTAATTTCCTATCATTAATTTTGAAATGCTGTAGAAGGCATTAACGACCAAGTCGCAGGAAGCCATTTTCAATGAAAGATTTGGGATGTTTGGCTTTTAACTTGTGCGAACTTCAGATATCACTACTTTTTCTGGCCGAAACATACAGGAGAACTTGGCGCTTTTTTTTTTTTTTTTTACCGAAAACTTTTTGTTGGGATAATATTGAAATCTTGTGCATTGACGAAAGAGATTTTTTTCGTTTGAACATTTATTATAGTTTGTTTGCATACATTAAGACGTATTCGATATAAACTGTTAAACGTTGACAGTAATTATGTTTTAACAATTAGGGATTACCTTCTGAATACAAGTATTTTGTTATTTTTAACATCTAAGCATTTAAATAGGCTGAAGTGGTTTAAATGCTTTTTTTAATGTGTATTTTATTTCTGTACTTTGTGCCACAAAATTCCTAAAATCCTCAAAAAATGTAGTTGGCATGTAGCTCATTTGCACATACTTTAGAATTTGAAAAACCATCTAGAAGACATTAATAGCCAAGTCGCAGGAAGCCATTTTCAATGAAAGATTTGGGATGTTTGGCTTTTAAGTTGTGCGAACTTCAGATATCACAACTTTTTTGACGCTAACTTGGCGCTTTTTTTTTTCTTTTGCCGAAAACTTTTTGTTACTTTTTGTATGTCTTTTCAAGGTTGTTTTTCAAAACTAAATATAAAAAAATATAAATAAATTTCGGTACTTTTATGTTAGCCGGGCGCAAATCTCCTCATTTTTTTCGCCAATAGCAGTTTTCATTTTTCACATGTGTAAATTAGAAACAATGCTTTGATTTTCAAACTAGGACTTCCCTCAGAGGGATTAGTCTGAGCGATATTACTGAGAACATAGATTTAATAATAACATGTGGAAGCAAAGAAAATGAGATGTTATCTTTAATTGTCCATATACTGCGATAAACTGAAATGATGAAAATAAACGAATCGTAGAATTACAAAATCTTATATATAAATTCGTATACACTATTTAAAAAAATGGGAAATCAAACCATTCAAGACAGCCATGCATGGATATAAAATTGAAAGTACGCAATATATTAAAAGTAAAATAGAAAATGAAACACTAAATTACTTATATCGGAATTTTAACTGTATTAAATGATGTCAAGAGCATAATCAGACGCTCCGCACCAATTTGAGTAACTTTAAATGACAAATATATGATGTTTAAAAAGAATGGACTATACTTTATATGGTGTGTGCTCCCCCGGAATAGTTAATATTGTACAATATCTATTTTCCACGGATGCAATGAGGTTGTCGATAGCATTTAAGGAATTCTCTCCTCAAAATCTAATATGGTATCAAAGTACCGAATACATCAACAGTGGCATGCAATGCTTCGTTAGAGTGTGTTTTAGGTATGCTCGATCGGATTTAAATGATAAGTGTATGCTGGCCACTACATACGCTGTATTGTTTTGTTTTCAAACATATTCTGCACAAGTTGAGCTGTATTTAGCATGTATTAAATAAAAGAAATCGGCAATGATTACAACATAAAGTATGACACAAGATCTGAATATATCGTCTGCATAACTTTTGAGCTATCAAAGTGTCATTTGAAGTAATTTACAAATCCATACATATTTATTCAGGAAATCATGCAAGCTAACATACGCCAATATGAACCCGATTATAAAATTTCACCAGAATAAGTTAATATATAAAAAAGCTTCTAATGATAATTGAGAATATGACCTTATGATAAAATGTCTAGAAAAATGAATCGGATAAAAAATTCATATCACATTTAAAACGGCACTTCCCTCTGTTAGTGGCCTTGTCGAGAGAGAGAAAAGCCTAGAGAAGGAACACTTTAACAAGTACTTTCGGGCAACCTACTCACTGTTTCATACAGGTCTTTATTCAATATTTACACAATTTATTTAATGCTAGGTGGGTATCTATCAGTTTTGTTGCATTTAAATCGCATATTTTGCGGAGGAAATGCAGCATTATGAAATATTTAAAGTTGCTGTACCCAATAATTCCAAATTAATGGTAATTGAGATCGCTTTCCATTAATTTCATCTTTTTAAATTTTAAATTTTTTAGAAACCATTCATAGAGACAATTGTATATTTTAAAACTAACCCGAAGCAAAATTTCAAGATTTTGGTCTCAGCAGTAACACAGAAATAGAAAATTTTTGAAAGTTTTTTGTTTTTGCACTGTTTTATATAGCGACATTTTTAGAAATTGTTCTATTGCGAGAATTTACGTCATGATAAATACAGCCATGTCAATTTTCATGTTTATATTCCTAACAATTCCATGTACTTCGTTACTTAGATAATTTTTAGATCTTTTTCCGCTTTGTTTAGTCTTTCGATTTTTTAGAATTCGTTCTACAACGAGCATTTACATCTTATTAATTACTACCATGCCAAAGTTCTAGTTTCTAACCCCAACAGTATCCCAAAAATTTCAGTATTCCAAATAAATCATAGTTTAGAAACTTTCTGGAAATTTTTACGTTTATCCGTCAAATTGAACCTTTTAGAGAGCGTTCATTACGAGTATTTACATCTTAAAAGTAACTACCGCACCAAATTTAAAGTTTCTAACCCAATCAATATCACAGAAATCGCAATTTTAGAACTTTTTTGCTCCTGCAGCGATGTAGGTTCATGCACTGACATAAAATATTCTTTTTTTCGGAGCAGAGATGGCCACCAACATTTTTTTAAGTTGGCTATGTAGTTTCAGAGATAACACCTCACAAACGTACAAGCATTAATAATATTATATACTTTATAATATTATAACGCTTTATAATATTAGCATTAGATGTACAGGTACAAAAGCCATTTATCTGTTACAAATTAAAGTGCCGGCGTTGCCATAAATTTGAAGGATGTTTGTTCTGAAAAATCAATTTCAAAATTTAACATACAACACAAAACAAACATTAACAAAAGCAGTCGAAATGTTGTATGAATGAATCATATGAAAACGCTATATAAAAATGTATAAATCTGTATAACAGACGCAAAAGAATACAGCTATAAATGAACTTATTTCAATTTATAATTGGAGCAATAATGTTAAAATAGGCCAATATTTCCCTAATCGAGTTTTTATCATGCTTCAGTACATTTTTCACACTCATATGACGTTATACTATATCCACCACGTCCTTTATATTTCCAATATGACGTAATATTTTCCTCTTTCACGTTGAAACCTTGAAATAGAAAAGTTATGAAGTTATATTCACTTTCATTTAAATTCGTCAAACCATTTATTTCATTTTCATATTTCACGTGAATATCTTGCAATAGAAAAGTTATGACGTAATATTCACCTTTTTTAAAAATTTGTCAAACTATTTATTTCATTTTCATTTTTCACATGGAAATCTTGCAGTAGAAAATTAAGTGTTGTAGTAATAATTTTATTGTGTTTTTTAATTGTTGGCAACTGGTATAACGAAAAATGTTTAAATTTGATAAGAATTTGCTGTTAAATTGGTGGTTTTTTATTAATTAAAAATTAACTATAAATTATTTCGATTCCGGATTACTTTAGTTGCCTCGGCCATGTTTTAATACATATGTACGTATCTTTTCACAATTTTGACTTCCAAATTGTGGATTTTTATAGAATTACAAACAGACAGATAGACAAGTTTTCATTTTTATATATCTCTCTATTCTAAAAAAAGTAACTAACGCTGTCACCGCCGGTTTTGAATCTTTCTTCATTAATATTAAGAAAACTATTGCATACAAAAATATGAAAATCGGTGGTATTATAGCGAAATGTTTGATCAACACGCTAATGCATACAGTTTTCAAATCGAAGAATTATTTTAAGAGATATTTAATGCTAAAGTTGGACAAAATCGTTCCATTAAAAAAATTTTTATAGGAGCAAAAGCTATACATGTGAATTTAATCATTTTTAGATCATTTTATTCAATAGAAAATCCCGGTGTGCAGATTTCATTAATTTTTTTTATTTGACTCATTTTTTGAGGTTTTATTTCTATTTTAAATTCAAATATTCAGCATCTTGACTGATATTTTTTACATATTTTAGAAAATGGTATTAATTTAAACTGTTGCCAACTGTATAAACAGCGCAAACAATAATGTTTGCTTGAAATAAAAAAAATTATTTACACGTTACTATTATAAACAGAAAAAAACCTTCAAATTAGAATTAAATAATTAGGTATAAAAAGCAGGCACTTATTGGAAATTACGCCATTAAAACTATATTTACATGTGAATTTTGAAAGAGAAAGGATATTGTAAAATAAATTCATTAACATGCGTTAGAAGTCTGAAATAGAAGAAATTGCGTCACATTACACTTATTATGCAAAATGAACAAAAAATAGTATTGCAAAACAGTTTAAATTTAAAAATTGCACGAGACAAAATATTAGAGGTTAAATATTAGATTTTTTCAAAATTTTATTATTTGTCGTTTGATGTGAGGTGTTCAGCTATAAGTATGCAAATTTTCATGTCTCCAACATAATTAGGGGCTGAGTTAGAAAAATTGCTTAAAATACACAAGTTAGATCCCAGAAGGTTAAATATTAGACTTTTTCAAAATTTTATTATTTGCCGTTTGATGTGAGGTGTTCAGCTATAAGTATGCAAAATTTCATGTCTCCAACTTAATTAGGGGCTGAATTAGAAAAAATGCTTAAAATACACAAGTTAGAGCCCAGAGGGTTAAATATGACTTTTTCAAAATTTTATGATTTATCGTGTTATCGCAAGTGTTCAGCTATAAGCATGCAAACTTTCATGTCTCCAACTTAATTAGTGGCTGAGTTAGAAAAATTGCTTAAAATACACAAGTTAGAGCCCAGAGGGTTAAATATTAGACCTTTTTCAAAATTTTATTATTTGTCGTTTGATGTGAGGATTTCAGCTATAAGTATGCAAAATTTCATGTCTCCAACTTAATTAGGGGCTGAGTTAGAAAAATTGCTTAAAATACATAAGTTCGAGCCCAGAGGGTTAAATATTAGACTTTTTCAAAATTTTATTATTTGTCGTTTGATGTGAGGTGTTCAACTATAAGTATGCAAAATGTGATGTCTCCAACTTAATTAGGGGCTGAGTTAGAAAAATTGCTTAAAATACACAAGTTAGAGCCCAGAGGGTTAAATATTAGACCTTTTTCAAAATTTTATTATTTGTCGTTTGATGTGAGGATTTCAGCTATAAGTATGCAAAATTTCATGTCTCCAACTTAATTAGTGGCTGAGTTAGAAAAATTACTTAAAATACACAAGTTAGAGCCCAGAGGGTTAAATATTAGATCTTTTTCAAAATTTTATTATTTGTCGTTTGATGTGAGGATTTCAGCTATAAGTATGCAAAATTTTTTGTCTCCAACTTAATTTGGGGCTGAGTTAGAAAAATTGTTTAAAATACATAAGTTAGAGCCCAGAGGGTTAAATATTAGACTTTTTCAAAATTTTATTATTTGTCGTTTGATGTGAGGTGTTCAGCTATAAATATGCAAAATGTGATGTCTCCAACTTAATTAGGGGCTGAGTTAGAAAAATTGCTTAAAATACAGAAGTTAGAGACCGGATGGTTAAATATGACTTTTTCAAAATTTTATGATTTATCATGTTATCGCAAGTGTTCAGCTATAAGTATGCAAACTTTCATGTCTCCAACTTAATTAGGGGCTGAGTTAGAGAAATTGCTTTAAATACACAAGTTAGAGCCCAGAAGGTTAAATATTAAACCTTTTTCAAAATTTTATTATTTGTCGTTTGATGTGAAATGTTCAGCTATAAGTATGCAAAATTTCATGTCTCCAACTTAATTAAATTAGGGGCTGAGTTAGAAAAATTGCTTAAAATACACAAGTTAGAGCCCAGAGGGTTAAATATTAGACTTTTTCAAAATTTCATTATTTGCTGTTTGATGTGTGGTGTTCAGCTATAAGTATGCAAATTTTCAAGTCTCCGACATTTATAGTTTCTGAGAACGGGCTCTGTGACAGACGGACAGACAGACAGACAAAGGAGTGAGACAGGTAGGGTTTCGTTAGATGAACGAAACTCTAAAAACATGCTGCGGATGACTGTAACAACATCCTAAAATTACATTACCATCAGCGATCTACCAATCCCGAATTTAGTTTATATTCGTTTCATATATTCTTATTCTTTTGTGTGGCCCTGTAAAATAACTATTAATATTACATACAGTAAAACCTCTGAA
The DNA here is from genome assembly GCA_963932465.1 of Maratus speciosus. NCBI lineage: Eukaryota > Metazoa > Arthropoda > Arachnida > Araneae > Salticidae > Maratus > Maratus speciosus. The sequence continues at coordinate 166,624,801 of OZ010792.1, forward strand.
TAGCGGACACCCCGAGAATGCAGAATTTGTCCTCTATTTAGAGGTGACCGCTACTGAGAGTAAAACATGTACAGTTATTTAAGAGTTGGTAATCGAAAAAATGTCCGCTAAATAGAGGTATCCGCTAATCGGGTGTGTTCGCTATGGAGGTTTTATCAGTAAAACCTCTGAATAGCGAACACCTCGGGAGGGCAGAATTTGTCCTCTATTTGGAGGTGTCCGCTACTGAAAGTAAAAAGTGTACAGTTATTTAAGGGTTGGTAATCGAAAAAATGCCCACTAAATAGAGGTGTCCACTAATCGGGTGTGTCCGTTATAGAGGTTTTACTGCATAATAATATCATCCTTTACAAGAAAATTGCATGCTGTATGATAGACAGACAGACATCCAGAGAAAGATAACCTCCCGGAGCAATAAACACTCATGTCTGTTGTTTTAATCATCCACAATTGTATGTCATACAACAGGCTAGATTTTATACAACAGGCTAAAAACGGTCACCGTGGTATGGAGTACTGTATTATTATTTGTTTGCCCACCAAAACTGGTTGCCACGGGTTGTTGCAAGGTTTGTGATCACGTGGTTGAAACTGATCTATTCAATATTAATGCGTGCGTATTTTTTTTTTTTATTATTATTTGCTCCATGTGTTCAAACCAGTTGTCTACGAAAACATCAACCGGTGAAAGTGACGCACACCAAATTTCTGTGACGTATGCAGATAAATTGTGCTTTTTTATCAGTTTTTTCTATATAATTTTTAAACGGTTTGGAGCTTATTTTTCATAGTAGGTGCATTCAGTAGGCGACCCTCATAGGTACCTTCTGGTGCAATCAGAAACGAAATCCGACAAATATTTTTTGAGTTATGCTTGACGAAAGGTTTTTATTAGGCTTTTTTTTTAGTAGGACATGGCGTTAATATCCATCGTAGTAGTAATGTGTCCGGACAGTAATATTTCGCTGAGTATTAGCCTTCGCTTCGCTCAGACAATAAAATATTTTGTTTTATGTTATTATTTCTTCTTTATTTATTTAAATATTTCTGCGATAAATATTCTATTAAATAAAATGAGAGAAATACATCTATTTTAAATGAGATGACTGAAAAGTTTATATTTTTAAATGAAATGAATGCCAAATGAACAATGGAGTTGGGAAAAGTATTTGGCGATTTGCCTCTTGCGCCCGGCTAACATTAAAATACCTAAATTTATTTTATTGAGCTTTACAAATTTATACTTTATTTCTTTTTATATTAAAGAATTAGCCGCCTCTAGCAAGCAGTATTGACTCTATTAATTGCATGTTAAACGTTAACATTGCATCATGTTGCTGTTATTCATAATTTAATTTACTTGCCCATTCTTTCGCAAGTCGGAAGCTTTTGATAGAGAAATCAATAACTCTTTACAATCATGGAAGCACATCATATTTTTTGCCTTGTTATGTATTTCATCTTTAGTGACAAATGTCTCTTAACTCACACATGCATGCTTGCTTATCAATTACAATTCATTCTCTAATGCGGGAATTGTTAATCCTATTAAGTAATCTTTTCTAATTGGGTTCACTGATAATTGTTGTATTTTAACTGATACGATAGGGTACAAGTGAAACTGTTCTTATGAAATCCTTTGACAATATCTGCATTTACATTAAACTATATTGAAGATAATATGTTTTTGTTTCACGTTAACCTTTTCAGTAGATTCGATTACGGAAGAATAGTAGGTCTACGGGCTCACTGCCATGATCCATTTGAAAATCTATCATTCTTCTCATCTAATCTTGTTGAAGAATTAGCCAATGAGCCGCGGTTTTAAGATTTTAGCTAATTTCATTCGAAACTTGAAAACTAAAATTCGAGGAATCGGATTATATAAGATTCATTCTAAAGTACATATCGATTAACAGGTTACATATTATAGAACTATAATAATCACAAGGGGAACTGGCAGTTTCGGTGCTTTAATAGTTTCCGTAAATTCTCTTTATATAATACAGAAGTTTTGGCAGCGTAAAGATTAACAACATAGTCACAGTAAGTATAATAACAGTACAATATAATAATAATAGCAGAGGTTTTGTGCAGTAACGAAACTATTGGTACTTTAGAAATATTAGTACGTTAAACCATTTAACTTTTCAAATGATATGCGGAAAAAAATAAATAAATAGCTCGCATTAACTCATTGAAAAGTAACCACTAGCGTCAAATTCTCGCCAAGCTTGGCGACATTTAGCGAAGTGTCGCCGAATATGGTAGTATATCATGTTAATTTTCAAGTTTGGCGACGAAAAATGTTTTGTTTTTTCTGACGTCATAATGATGCATATGTATTATGTATTATACACATACCGATAATATGTATGATGCAAATGTATTATGTATTATATGCATATGTATAATATGTATGATGCATAAAGTTCATTAACGTGACTAAAACGCCCTTAAAGGAATAGTGTTCCATAAATAGTAACTGATTGACTACAGTGCTATCGAGATTAGAAATCCGACATTTATAATAGATCGAGAGGCGTCTGCACACTCCCTCACCTCATCGAGTTTACAGCTGAAATCTTAGGATTAGTCAAAACTAGATTAGCATATTAAAATGCAACTGGTCTGCAAAGTCATAGCTTGGTGGAAACCACCTGAAGACCTAAATTTAGTGGTTGACTGTTAAGTTGTAACGACCGATGAAAACTCGCAAACGTTTCCGATCTCCTGAGTTGCCGGACTAGCTTTGGCCCAGCGTTTGTCCACGCCTTGAATTGTCCATCGATGGTCGCCTGTTCTAGACCGATTAGCCGTGCTGCTGCGTCGGAGAAAAAATTCAATATGCGAAAGGAATGAAGTGAATCGATGAGAACCTATTTGTGGAAGGCTGAAGACGTGGTTGTTTTTCAGAAAGAGAGGGTAGACATGTTGGGTTTTTTTCCTGACTATGTTTTCAAGTGATAATTTTTTAGATATGTGCTGGGGAGTGGTATTGACCAGAATGTCCTTTTGTTTTTAGAGTGACGGTTTCTTTTAAAAGTGTTTGAGGAGGTTTTATTTTTAAACGTGAATTGTTGATTATGTTTTAATAAAGTTTTTGATGTTAAAGCATCATTCACTGAGTGCTACACAGGAACTATATGAAATCGTTACAGTCTAAATTAATATGTATAAAGTGGAGGTTCCACCGAGATGGTTTTCGGTAAAGTGAAGAAATAAGAGGTATGTCATTCCCCTTTCTTCCATTGCAGTGTGCCATTGGTGTTTGCAGTTTTAGATATTTATAATTGAGAAAGTTGAATTTATTTTGGTAAAATTTTGGGCCAAACTGCCTCCGGTATTACATTTATATAGCGTTTCGCAAATGCCAGCCGGTATTTCATATGTTTATCTAGAAACTCCAAATTTTGGATTTATAATTGTAATGGATAAAAAAAGTATTTTATGGATTAAGTAAAATTTTGAAACTTGAGAGATCTGTGAACGAAAGTTTTTAAAACCAAACTGGTTTAGTTGTTGAATGAAATCAAACTGATTTTAAGTTAATCTTGTTTTGTATTTAAAGGAAGCAGTTTTAAAACCAAACAGGTTTAATGGCTGGCTGAAATCAAACTGAGTTTGAGTTAATTGTGTTTGTATTGTAAAAAAGTATATTTTTTTTGAAAAAGAATTGGTATATTTATGATTAAACTGGTGTGTTTTCTTTTGAAAAAGAATTGGTATATTTATGATTGAACTGATGTGTTTCAAATATTTAAAGTTAATTATTTGCTTTAAAAATGTACTTATGCATTAATTTGGTGATTTTTATTATTTTGAGTAAATGAGTGTTGATAGTGTACTGATTTAACTTCAGTTAGTTGGTTGGGTGTCCGTTGTTCTGAGGGAGTGGTTGAGTTACGAATTAGAGTGCAGAAACACACTTTAAAATGGCGTTTTTTGGAAAAGGCCGAAAAGAGGACTTCAAAGTTGTAGCAGTGGAATTGAGGAGGAAATTAACAATGATATGCGAATCATTGATTTACATGAATCAATAACGAAAAGTGTTAATTATGATGAAGATTTTGTAAAATAAATGCTTTTGACAATTGTAAATGAAAGAATGAAGAGAGAGGGAGGGGAGAAAGAGGTCGGAAGAAAGGAAGTTTGAATTGGAAAAGCAGAGATTGGAGTTACAATTAAAGGCGAGAAAGTGCCCTGACGATTCGGTTAAACCTAGTATGGGTTTTGAATCGAGAGTGCAGATTCAGAAATTGATGCCGAAATTTGACGTGAAGGAAGATGATATCAGTTTGTTCTTGGAACTTTTTGAGCGTCAAGCAAAGGTTCTTAAGATTACCCCCGAAAAGCGGGTTTTTCAATTAATTGGTGTTTTACCGTCGGAAATTTCTCAACTGATAGCTCGTGAACCGGTAGAAAATGTTAGTGAATATCAATATGTCAAGACAGTATTACTGAAGCTTTTTAAAATGAGTACAGAAAAGTTTCGTCAGAACATTGTAAAAACTCAAAAAGCAACCGATAGTACATGACTTTTACTGTGAGATAAAAAATAATTTAGAGGGTTTTTTGAATTGATTGAAGATAGAGACTTATGATCAATTAAAAGATTTAATGATTTTTGATCAAATAAAAAAAATGGCAGCGCCTGAATTTAAGGATAGATTTTTGGATCACTGGACAACTATAATTTCGCCAGTTCATCTTGTGACTAAGATTGAAGAGTTTGAAGATGTAAGAAGATGTGTTCGTAACAAAGATTCGATGCGTTATGAGAATCGAAGTGAGAAAAAACCATGGCATTCAAAACCGTGGAAAGGAATTAACCAGAGAAATGATGAGCCAGAGAATGCAAGATGTAGATGATAGGGAAAACTATTTTAATGGTCGGAAGCCTGAACCCAATTTTGACAGAAGACAGTTCCGTTGTTTTGAATGTTTTGATTCAACTCATTTTAGGCCTCAGCGTCCTAGACTTAAAAATAAAATTGACACAAGAACTGTAAATCATGTTCGAAATAGAGCTGATGATGAATTATTTGCACCGTATACGAGTTTTGGAAGGACAAATGGGAATCGTATTCCAATTTAAGAGACACTGGAGCAACAGTCGATATTGTGTGTCAAAGGTATGTTTCACCTGAAAGTATGACAGGAAAATATGTGTGGGTGCAGCATTTGTTGAACCACCAAATGACATGTTTGCCAATGGCCGAAGTTGAAATTGATTGTGAATTGGGTCATGTTAAAACTAGGGCAGCAGTTATTAGAAATGGTCTGGATCCGAGGAGATATATTCTTGGAAATAGAACTGCTGCATTGTTAAAAGAGAACTTTCAGTTTTTAGGTGATAGTGGAAAGAAAAGAGGAACTACGAATGCTGTAGTGATACAGGCACAGTGGCGAAAACCACTTGCTGAAAAGAGAGATTTAGTAACATTTGAAAAGAAGAAATTTGAATTTTCGGAAGAGTCAGAGGCTGATAGACAGGTTGAAAAAGGCCTTCCGGACGTAAAAGTTAAACTTGTGGAAGAAAAACTATTGTTTACAGAGGATGTCAAAGAGATGGAGAGGGAGGTGAATTTGCCTACGGTTCCTGATTATACTGATGAAATTTTGTTGGATCTTGTGTGTCTGTTTAAAGAGGTTTCTGAGAGAAGACAGATAAAATCAAGTATTGATGATGTTGATAAGGTAACAGAGGAGGAGTTGGTGAATGGTCAAGAAGAGAAATTGGAATTGACTGCAAAATTGAAGGAAGAGAGAGATGAGTGTTCTCATGTAAATTGTAAAATTTTGCCGAATGTTTTGGAAACTGAAACTATTTTGGATTTGATGAGAGTGGATTCGAATACATTTAATGATGAGCAACAGAAGAGTAAAGAATTGGCTCCATTGTTTACATTGGCCAAAAAGACTGAAATAGAATCGAAAGAATTTAGAATAGTGGAGGAAATGGTAGAGTTTGTGAAAACTTGTGATGTTTGCCAGAGAGCTGGAAAACCTAATGATAAGAAGGCCCCATTGATTTTGGTACCCATAGTATCTGAAATATTTAGCAGGATAAATGTAGATGCTTGTGGACCTTTACCTGTTACGCCAAATGGAAATCAGTATTTCATTACAGCTATGTGTATGGAATCTAAGTATCCAGATGCAGTGCCAGCGGCGAATGTTGAATCGACGTCTATATTTGATGTAATACTGCAGATATTCAGTTGAATGATATTTCCAATGGAAATACAGGCTGAATAGCAGCTCTCATTAATGAGTAAATTGACTGTAGAGTTTTTCCAGAGATTTGGAATTAAAACTGTGCTGAACTTGTCTACTTGTAGACCGAAAAGGCTGGCTGTACAATGCAGGAGACCTAGCAAGAGTGTTAAAAGATTATCAGAAATAACAGATGTTGTTATTTTCGAGAGGAAAAAGGTAGAAATGAAATCGAGGAAAAGGAGAATGAAGAATCATAAGAAACAAAGAAAATTTCAAAATGCAGACACTCTGAGCAGGCCCCATACTCATATATTGAGTGCTATTTATTAAGTTATAATTTCTATATATTAAAGTGGTATTATTTGTATGAAAAAAATGTGTATATATTATATTTATTTATTGACAGTATTAGAAAAATATACAAATAATTTTGAACTGTTAATTTATGATTTAATGTCTAATATTTGCAATTTTATGATTATGTATTGAAGAAGTTGTTTTGTCAGTAAGAAAAGAAAAAAATGCTAAATATTATTTTACTTTTGTATCATGTTAAGTTTACGTAAAAAAGAAGAAAAAACTGTTAATTGTATTGGTATTTACGGTAAAATTACTTTGCTTGTAATTTTGTCTGAAGTTATAGGAAATTTTGTGTATGTCGAATTGTAGTAAATTAGTGTAACATTTATGTAGTGTAATTTAAGTATCTATATTATTATTTGCATGTTGTGAATTGCTGTATTTTCGCGTTTCACGTTTTGCTACTGATTTAAAAATTTAAAACCACTAAAATCGGGTCTGTAGATGGTTTCCACAAAGATATGATTTGGAAGACCAGTTACAATTTAATATGCTAACCGATTTTTAACTTATCCTAAAATTTCAGCCGTCAACTCTATGAGGTGATGGTCTTTGCAGACGCTTCCCGGTCTTTAATAAAATTTGTTTTAAGGAAGTAAAAGATAGAACGATAGGCAGATAAACTGAAATAATTGCCTATCAAGATTTTTGTAAAAGCATATAAAAATTATTTCAGCTGGAAATCATGTAACACCTTTATAACTCAGTCTAATTTTCTGTAATCAGGTTTCGGCGACCAACATATCTTATCTGTAACTATAATCTTTCTTTTAAAGATTTAAATTATTAATAAATTAACAGTACGAACGCTAATAATACAATATAATAACATTAGCATCGGTCTTCGGACGCAGCATCTGTCGCACATCATTAAAGACAGCTCTATTAGTTACACATTTCATTTAATTAAAACGAGAGTTTTTAATTTTCATATGAGAATTAGGATATTTTTCCACTATAGGGGCCTTGGCATTTTTAAAAATCTTGACGCAATGCGAGCTTCCGAAACTGAGATGAGATATATTGACATATGATATAAGCAACTATGAAAACAAACCTGGTGGAATTTTATGTTGTTTATATATGTATTTATCTGCCCTATATATATATAATCCTAATGAAACGAATTTATGAAACGGAAGTATGAAACGGAAGTATGAATCGACTGATTAAACAACTGATTATGTTTCACGGCGATTTCTCCTAAAATATGGAATACATTGTGATGAAATTAACACCAAAAATCAATATTGATCCGCAGATTTCAAAACTAGTATTAGAATTTTAAAATTCGAATTAGTTTTCGAAATATTCATTTTTTCTAATTTTATATACATTTTTCTAATGATCGCAACACAAATTTTAAACAAACAGATATTTTTTTTCAGATTTTAGCAAAGGTTACTCTTTTAAACTAATTTAGCGAGAAGTTTGTCCTCCCTTAAATGTATGCTAAGAAATGTACCATGTTACTTTTATTCATAATTCAATTTGTATTTCATTATTATTTTATTTAATACAAACAGAAATATTTAAAATAAATGGCTTTCACTTCTTTATTTTTTTAAACGAGATGAAAAGAAAAATATTAGGCACAGATGTCATATACGCACCGGAGTACCTAATTGGCGCCAAAATGGCATTATTTTGGTTGACATGGTAACCCGGCTATTGTTGTTTATTTAATAATAAATAATTATTTACTTTATTTTCTTTTTTTTTTATGACATAAATTGTTTTGTTCTACAGTTAATTATTTTTTTTTGGTTATTTTCCTTTAAAAATAAAAAGTAATAGAAAATAATTAAAAAATACGGTACTTCTTAGTTATTTCATCGACCCATTTCACTAAATTATATAAATCTCCAAACCACTCGCAAAATTATACAAATTGACATAATTTTTATTTTAAATAACGAAAGAACAAAGGAAATAGTATAACATTAAATAAATATACAAATAAAACGTCGAAATAAAAATCACTTGATGCAGTAAAGACGTGTAACTTGCTTAAAGTCAAGTGAATGTGACATTTACGATCAGCCATTATTGTCATTTAATCTTATAGTTTGGTGATAGATTTTTGGTCGACGGGATAACTAAGTAGTACCAAAAATTCATATGTAACTGATATTCGAAAACGAGGATTTCGCCAAATTTTCGTAAAAAAAAATCAAACCAAACCGGGTGCATATATGGCATCTGGCCAAATATTAAATGATGTAACAAACGATGACATTTAATTTCTACTTCAAAGCAATGTTTTAATTTACCACTCGAAAAATAGCGCTAACTGGCGAGTTGAAAAATAGTTATTGGCGAGATTTGCACCCGGCTAGCGTAACAGTACTAAGAATCCTTTGCGACAATGGTTTTAAATAGTATTTTTCGAAAAAAAAAATGATTTTTTTAAATCGAAATGGAAAACTTTCGGCTCAGATGCCACATACGGTCCCGTATTGGCGCAATATTTTTCTGACGCCAATGCCATATACGCAACGGGTAATTGACTGGCGCCATAGTATCGTTATTTTGCTTGGTTTGGTAAGCCGGATGTTATTGTTTATGCTGTTGATGTTTTCTCCAAATTAGCGTCGGAAAAAAATCGAGCCAATATGGGGCAGTATATGATATCTGGGCAAAACTTTCATATGAAAAGCGAAGGGATCAGAGCGTATTTATTTATGGCAGTTACATGACTTGGACTATTATAATATAGATAAAATGATGGCGATAGAATGATATTTGGTGACTTAAAGCCTGTACCTGGCTAATATTACAATACCAAAATGGCACCAGGAATATAAAAAGCGAAGTGGTTCGCCCGGAACTGTTGATGATAGTCACTTGACTTAGGCTATTGTTATAGAAATTGTTTTAAATACCGGGAGACAAAGACACTGTACACTTAATTCCTTGTATTTTATCTTCTTTTCAAACGTTTAACTGATCCTCTTTAATCAAACACGAAAACAACCATTGGATGTCTTAGCAGCAACTGATTCGGCCTTAAATTTTTGAAATCAAAGGAATTTGAATGGAAACACGTTTACAGGGATATCTGTGCAGCTGTTTTCAGTATAATTCAATCTTCTATAATATTTTTTAAACCGATCAGATTAGCATGTTTTTAGATTTTGCGGTGTCTGAACGGGGGGTTGCCGAGCGTAGCTTGCAGGGGCAGAGCACCCTAGTATATATATATATAAACATTTTATTTATACATGTATAAAATATTGTTTTTTATATACAAATTATTTCTGTTTGCATATAAAAATAAATAAACAGGTTCCTTACATTAAATAAATTGTATACATATGGAAAAAATTTATTGCGTACATTAAACAGTAAACAGGCTGCCTAAAAATAAGTTACCAAATTTCTTTTTTCGTCAAGCCAATTTTCTCTATTTCACCAAGGCTACTATATCTGAAAAGTACCGAATTGCAATTATATTTTGTTAAATGTTTTGATATCGTGAATAGATCATAATTATACTGATTAAAAATCTGCCCTATATATATATAATCCTAATGAAACTAATTTATGAAACGGAAGTATGAAACAGGAGTATGAAACGGAAGTATGAATCGACTGATTAAACAACTGATTATGTTTCACAGCGATTTCTTCTTGTTGGCTTGATTTCAACATTTTGGATATTTAGAACTATTTTTTTGAAGGAAAAAGATATATATATATATGAATAAGTTTACTGTCGATATCATCTATGTATATATTTATCTAAGTGATTATTTTATCTAATTGATTAATTTTTTAATTCAAGTTTTTTTTTTATCTAAGTGATTATTTTATCTAATTGATTAATTTTTTAATTCAAGTTTTTTTTTTCAATGTACAGTATTATTGTTTTTATGTATGCATTTATTAGTACATTATTATTATTTTATTAAGGATGGGTACCAAGAGCATTAAGTATTTTCCCAGGCAAGTGTTTTGCTAAGGGGAAAGCTTAATTGCCAGTTACTATCTGTATGTATGATATTACGATGTAAAGTAAAGAATTGGACAGTTTTGGTACAAAAGAGGGACTTTTATGACCTCATGTTTTATGGGACAGCTGCAGGATCTTCGTGTGGGAGCTCGCGGTCTCGTGGGAAAGTGGGGTTTGAAATATCGGATGTAGGAGGGTCGAAAGGCCCCGTGCATTCCGGGGACCCACTGACCACTGGCCGACACGAAGGCGGGTCCAGGCAGCGGCGAGTGGTTGGAGATTTTAATTATGCTGAATATGTTAATTCGCATCCACCACTCAGGGCCGCACATGCAAATTTTTAACAGAGAGAGATTTTCTTTTTCTCGAAAAAAATACAGAGTTACAAAAAGAGTTCCAGAGTGCGGTAGTTATTTTTTTCAAGCCCTTTTTGGCTGATCTGCCCATGTTTACTTGTGCTGTCTAAGACGAGCAATATAGTAGTGTTAATTTTTTTTAAAAAAATGATTTAATCATTTTTGCTTTTGGCCCAGACCTGGGTCTAATTTAGTGTAAATAAAACTAAAATTACGGAACACGAATATGTGTGTTGTGGTTCTACAAACAAAAAAAAAGAACTTTTGGATATATATATATAACTGTCAAGTCTACAACTCTAAAAGGATCTTGTGACCCCAATGGGGAAAAAGGTACGATGTTATGGATGTTCTATTTTCTAGTGTGTACCGTTTTAATATCAAATGTTTTGAATTGGGAATAGGGTGCCCAGGAGAACTTGTCAACTTCAATTAATATCCAAATTAGTGTTTTTTTTTCATGAGTTATTATTTTGGATGGTAAAAGTATGAATTATTTAATTGTAACTTAATATAATTTGCCTGTGGTGTAAATAAATGATGTATTATTATTAATTCCCTTCTTTGTTATTATTTGTTAAAAGTCTTGCTAATTACTTATTTTACGTATTTAGAAATTACCTGACTGCTTAATATTATTATTAGACCATACATGTAAAAGCCATAATTAAATTTATCTTGTAGGGTTGGTTTGTCTGAAAATTGGGGAGTTATATTTAGTGGTTTTGATTTTAATATATATTTCCCTTCAAACCAATTGGCCATAGGTTAGTTATCTTCTAAACATTTCACAACGCATTGTCTTATTTATTCAAGATAACCTTTTAGGTAAATGACCGTAGGTTATCTATTAACTAACTAGGCTTTTACGATCACCAGGTTCTCTATAATTAGAGGCCCCTATAAGATAGATTTTCTTTTGGATCAAGTAAGTTCGGAGAAAAGGGTGCGCCCAACACTCTTGTTAGCTTGTGTTAGGGAATTTATAGATAAATTAAGATATTCATTAACCTAATTTTTAATAGTTGTCTAGATCTTGCCAGCATGGGCTTCCCCGATACTTAGGTGGTACCGTGATCTCTTCCTTTGGGAACGTGAGGTTATTATTGTTTTATCTTAATTATAATTACATTTTGGGTCAAATTAATTACATTAATAATTTTTTGTATACTTTAGGTATTAAAATTCTAAGGATATTTAGGTCTAAATTATTATGCAGATAATTTCAATTTTTTCATCCTACATATTAAATTTTTTTTTTTTGTTTTGTTCGAATGACAAAGTTCTCCTGTGGACAAAACAAAGATTGGCACAACTTTTATAACAAGGTTCAGTCATGACAAATGATAATATGAGAAAATATATTATTGAAAATTATATATTTACTTTTTATATATGTTTTTCTCAGGTTTAGGAGTTTGTTAAATATATCGAGTTGAATTATAATGAGTAATTGTATATTATACATGTGCATTAAGAAATAATAATAGAGGGGTATTATTATGATAAAAGAAAAAATAAATAAGAAAAAATAAATAAATAAAAAGAAAATAATAAAATTTTTCTATAATTTATCAGTGCAACTGATAGAAAAGGTAGAAATACATAGATGTAAAAAAAAAAAAAAAAAAAAAAAAAAAAAAATATATATATATATATATATATATATATATATATATACAGTTATGTGTGGCTGAGATGGTGCACTTGAAGAAAGATTTATATACATTACATTAATTTTTCTTTTCCTCTATTTTTCGGAAGAATTTATTTTTTTTGGAGTATGCGTTATATGTACTGTGATTAGTTCTCTTATTCCTAAGGGTTTTTCTTTGAATGGTGTGTTTATATTTCTTTACATTTTATATTTGATTTTTCATGGTATTTCATATTAATAATTTTTGCAATTGGAAATTTTACACCCAATTTATTTAAAATAATGTTAGCGCATGGGAAATAAGTCTAAAATTAAAAAGCGTACCAGTTCGGAATTTAATAATTTCATTATTGAAGCGCGTACCCGTCTTGCACAGAGTAAGTTAAAAAATTCAACGAATAAAGTAAATATGTCTAAAACGGATACCGAAAAGGCGAATACGGATAATTTATTAAATGTGATTGCACCATATGATGGGAAGAAAGAATGTAATATACATTATTTTATTCAGGAGTTCGATAGAGCTGCCGTCCAGACGAACTTTTCTAATGAAGTGAAATTAATAATTTTACGCTCAAAATTTGTCGGAACGGCACGTGAAAGGTTGCAAACGGATGTAGAACTAAATTCGGAAACCGATTATGCGAAATTTAAAGAAAAAGCGATCCAAACCTTTGACACAAAAAAAACATTCGGTGAATCACATAATGATTTTTCAAAGATTCAACAAAAACCAGCGGAGAGTATGTCGGATTATATTGTGAGATTTAATCTGGTAGCTGCGAAATTTTTTGACATTTCGGGTCTTTCGAACAAGGCAGATGCGCGGAAATTATTTGATTTGATGAAATTACACCGATTCTTAGAATCTATAAAACCGGATATTGCTTTGGAAATAAGAAAGAGAGCGATTGATCAGTATAAGGAAGCAACCGAAATTGCCCTAACAGTGGAAGAGGCGTTTTTGTCGGTTAAGTTTGAGGAATTAAATGCGATAGGTACAAGTACAACAACTGAATTTTGCGAATCATTATTAAGAAAAAATGAAAAACAAGAAAAGGAATTAAATCAGTTGAGAGCTGAATTGGAAAAATTAAAATGTAAGCCAACAGAAAAATGGCAAAATAATTCACGAAATAATACGAGGTATTGTAATATATGTAATTTAAGAAATCATGATACGGAAGAATGTCGTTATAATGTAAATAATAAAAGAGAGTATCGGAATAATGATTATCAACAGAATTTTCCAACACATGGACAAAATATGCAGGGATTTACAAGCTCTAATAATGAGTCTCGGAATTTTCAGGGGTACGGAAGTGTAGGTAATTGGAATTTTCCTCCACCCCCTCTTCCTCCTTCATTGCCAATGGGTCAAAATTATCAGTATAATTATGTCCCACAGGGACAGCCTTCAGGTTATGGTAATTATGGTGTGGGAAATATTCATCCTAATTATAACTATGGGCAGAATTTTCCGAATGGGCAGGGGTATCACCCACAAAATCAAGGTCAAATAAATCCCCAGGAAAATTATAGGAATGTGAATAATGCGAATCGCGATAATAGTACATCAAATAAAACAGAGGGACGTAAGATAACGGGAAATAAACAACGTTCGGGAAACATATAAGGGGATCTGGGGATACTAAGAATGAGGAGCAGGAATCTGTCCTCAGATCCCAAAATACGAAGGTTATAGCGAGTGTTAGTGATAAAGAAATGGAAAATGTACCAATTATTAATTTTGATATTAAAGGAATAAAAGTTTCAGCTCTTTTAGATACGGGCGGAGCAGTGTCTTTAATTTCAGCCAGTTTATTTGAAAAAATAAAAGAAAATAATGTAAAATTTAAATATTTGGGCCATAGGATTAGAATACAATCTTTTAGCGGTACATCAATTCCATTTACACATTGTATACAATTGTCATTTAAATTACAGAATGCATTTACTTCTGGCACATTTTATGTAACAGAAAATAATTTTAAGGCATCTTATAATATGTTGTTGGGATATGATTATTTAAAAACAAATCAAATGGTGATTGACATAGAAAAAAAAATGTTGAAATTTAAAAATGCGAAAATTCCACTCAATCATAATGATAACAAATTACCAGTGCAGGACATAAATATTATAATTACTGAAGAAGTAGAAAATGTAGTTACTAAAAAGGAGAGTAAGAGAAACAAAATATGGGTAAAATCAGTGCACAAAATTTATATTGCTGCAGGGCAAGAAAAAATCGCTACTTTACTATGTCCTGATTTTATAGAAGAAAACAGTATGGTACTTTTTGAGCCAGATATTCATAATTTGGGCATTAAATGTTATAACTCGGTACACGAAATATCTCAGAACAGAATTATTAATGTAATAATTAAGAATATTTCGGATAAGAAAATTATTCTACAGAAGGGTACAAAATTTGGGAATTTAATTTTAGACATTGATTTTGGAACGGATGAAGTGCCTGAAAATATTATAGACGGTAAGGTACATGAGATTAATACTTTAAGTATTGAGGAAGTTCGTAAATTGAGGGAAACAGAAATTTCACCGGAAGATTTTGATCTTGCGCATCTTCCCAAAGAACTACAGGAAAAGATGGAGAACCTTTTGATGCAACATTTACATGCATTTTCGAAATCTTACAAATCGTTAGGTCAGACATCCTTAGTCACCCCCCAAATCAAATTGGCGCACAATCATGCTATACAGTCTAAACCTTATAAGATTCCTCATACAGTGCGAGAATATGCACAAGCAGAGATAAGAAAGTTGTTGGAGGCAAATATTATTGAGAAAAGCAAATCTTCGTACGCGTTTCCGGTATTATTTGTAAAAAAGAAGACTGCGGAGAACCAGGAGTTAAAATATCGTTTAGCTTGTGATTATAGATTACTAAATGCAATATTAGAAGGATATGCTTATCCGATACCTGATATTCGTGAATTGTTGCAGAAAATTAGCGTAAAAAAATATTATACAGTCCTGGACCTCCACAGCGCATTTTTCCAAATAAATTTACAACCACAAGACAGGGAAAAGTTAGCATTTATAACGGAATTTGGCAAGTTTCAGCCAGTGAGAATGAATTTTGGCTTGAAGGTCAGTCCAACTACTTTCGCAGAATTAATGGACTTAGTTTTAGGCGACTTCAATAAAGAGGAAGTCACATATTTTATAGACGATGTCCTTATTGCGGCGAATTCGGTGGAAAGAATGCTAACTCTAATTGCAGAGGTCTTAAAAAAATTGATTGACAACAATTTAACAATAGAGCCACGAAAGATGCAAATATGCAAACATGAAATTGAATTCTTAGGTTTTAGGGTTCATGAAAACGGTTATTCTCCTTCGAAAAAGAATATTGAAAAAATTCAAAATTTGGCAAGGCCTAAAAACAAAAAGGGTGTCAAATCTCTTTTAGGAATGGCCAATTACTTTAGATCGTTAATACATAAATATTCGGAAATTGTAGATCCATTAGTTCAAATGACCAAAGAAAAAGTAAAATTTAATTGGAACGAAGAGGCGGAAAAAGCATTTTTGGCCATTCAAGAAGCTATTTTACATAATCCAACTTTAAAAGCGCCAAATTTCAACAAGGAATTTTTTTTAATTACGGACGCATCTAAGACAGCACTTTCTGCAATCTTAGCACAGAAACAGGGAGAGGATTATGTACCGATTGAATTTTACGGACGAAAATTAAAGGATTCTGAGAAAAAATATCCTAGTATAAAGTACGAATTACTAGCGATTCATGATGCTTGTGTTTATTTTGAAAATTTTCTTTTGGGAAAAAAATTTACAATACTCACCGATTCTAAAGCTTTGACTGATCATCTTAAGTTAGAAAAACAGAGCGATATCATAGCAAGGTGGATAATGAGGTTAGGGAATTTTGATTTTGAGATAGGATTTATTCCTGGCGAAGAGAACCCGGCAGATTTCGTCTCAAGAAATATAAATAATATAACGGCTTTAAATGAACTTCAAAATGATTTATTTAAAGTTAATTCTAATCTTTCTGAAGAAAAGATAAGAGAGGCTCAAAATGATGATCCAAAACTTAAATTAATTATTCAGAAAATTGAAAATGGTAAACCAAATCGCCAGACTAAGAAATTTGAGTTAAAGGACAACAAAGTACTAATATTGAAGCAACGGTATAAAGATAAACCACTGCTGATAGCTCCTAATAAATTAATATTTGAAATAATTCAAGAAGCTCATAAGGCACATTTTGGTTTTCCCAAAACATATGAATTAGTGAAAACAAGATTTTACTGGTTTGGGATGTATAGGGATGTAAAAAATTATTGTGCAGCTTGCATACCTTGTAACAAAAATAAGCAGCATAAAATGATTAAGGTTCCCTTACAGAAAGTGGAGAAAGATCATATAATAGGCTCAGTGGTGCATACGGATATTGTGGGCAAACTACCACAGACCTTAAAAAAACACTGTTTTATCTTGACGATCATTGACGTTGCGTCAAGATTTTTACAGGCAATACCATTGCGTAATGTAGAGACACAAACGATACTAAATGCACTCACAAATTACATTAGTACATTTGGCCTCTTTCGAGAATTAATTGTGGATAACGCGAAATATTTTCGGGGAACCCTTTTTAAAGAATTTATGACAGCAATGGGGGTGAACCTCCACTTTTTCTCTACTTATAAACCTTCCTCGAATGGAATTCTTGAAGTGACTCACAAAGAGTTAAAGTCGTCAATTAGTGCAATGGCAAGAACAACAACGGAATGGGATATAAGGTTGCCGTTCTTTATTCTGTCGCATAATACTTCGATGCACAGAGCTTTAGGATACCGTCCTGATAAGCTGTTTTTCGCTAGAGAAACGGCCAACCATTTTACAGCTCTAGAGGAGCCGGATATGTTATGTACACAACAGTTTGTTCAAAAACGCATTGCACATATGAAAGAAGTTTATAAAACTGCACTCGCAAACCAAGAACGAATGGCGAAAGAATATGTGGGCAAAGATTTTGAAAAAGTTGTGAAATTGGAAATTGGGGATCAAGTATACTTAAAAAATGTTGGACGCCCATTGGCGTTACATCCTAAGTTCGACGGTCCTTATGAAGTTGTAAAGGTGGCACGACGCAATAATTATATTTTGAAACATATACTCGAACCTAATAAAAAAAAAGATTCAACGCCATATTACTCACATGTGGAAGCCAAGTGCTAAAATTAAATTACCTCAAACGAACGACAACGATGAGGAAAGTACGGAAGAAGTGTAAAAATATTTTAAATTTTCTTCATTTTTATGTTTTTTTAGAAGTAGAGGTTGATCTAACTAAAGTATTACAAAAAAAAAAAAAAAAAAAAAAGACGGGCGGGAGCTGAATTGTTCTGGTGTATCTACTAGTGTGTATGTTTAGTGTATATAGTGTGTTTAGTAACATAATTCAAAGTTTACTGATTATTTTTCTGTTTATGATGATAAATATGTCACCGAATTGTTCTTTTGTATCTACTAGTGTTTAAGTTTAATGTATATAGGATATTTAGTCAGATAATTCGAAATAGGTTTCTATTTTTTGTTCTTTAGGGTGATAAACAGGCCACCGAATTGTGCTTTTGTATCTACTAGTGTTTAAGTTTAATGTATATAGGATATTTAGTCAGATAATTCGAAATAGGTTTCTATTTTTTGTTCTTTAGGGTGATAAACAGGCCACCGAATTGGGCTTCTGTATCTACTAGTGTTTAAGTTAGTATATGTAGTGTAGTGATTCACATGGCCTAAGAGGTGCTTTATATTTTTGAGGTTTAGGGTTATAAACTTGTTATTGAATTGTTTTTATGTATCTACTAGCGTGTAAGTTTTAGTAAAAATAACATGGTAATTAATGTAGTTTAATATTGGCGATGGAGATAAACAGGTAGTTTAACGGCTTTTATGTATCTACTAGTGTGTAAGTTTTAATATATATAGTATATTAATCTAGATAGTTTAACAGTTGCGAGGGTGATAAACATATCACTTAAAGGTTCTTATTCAAATATTAATTTTTATATCTAAGGGCATATATTGATATAAGAAAAGTGTCTTTTCTTTGCATATTTCGGTTATTTATAGTATATTGAAGCATGTAAAATAGTAAAATAGGTAGAATATGTAGCAAAATACATATATATAAATAGTAGACAAATGCTCACAAGCATAGGATGGTGTGTCTTTTTTTCCCCCTCTTTCTCTCTCACTCTGCTACACTGTAACAGTCTGGGAGTACGTTTTGGGAGAATGGTAATTACTAGGTTCCAGTCTATTAATAATACACATAGAGCGGATTTATCACTAAGTGAAGGAAAAAAAAAAGGAAGAGGGAGAACTTATAATATATATTGTTTTGCTTAGGCATACTAGGTTGTAAATAGCGATGATTTTTGATGTTCTCTGGAATTTTAGTTAGTATTTTAAACTTTTTGTAATTACGATTCCTGCGGAATATATTTTAGTTAGTTGCACCTTTAACCAAGTGGTTAAAATAGTGGCTAGATAGTTTTAGGTAAAAGGTTCAAGCAAAGAACATACTTCATTTTATTATTTTTTATTATTATTTAGTTAAGCAAATTTCTAGTAGAAATAGTTTAATGAGGAAAATGGTATAAATCCATAAATAAAGTGGAAAAAAAATTATAAACATAGGGGATCTATGATTTTTGACTAATTTTTGATATATTACTGTAAAATATAAAAATTTAATATTTCACTTTTATAATATTTACAATACTTGGAATAATGGTATTATCAATGAATAATTAAAAATAATAATAATAAAAATTGGAAAAGTTACTGTATTATTGGGGTATAATTACTATTGTTGGAGGGGGGGGGGGTAAGTTATATGGTTGGTAAATGGATATACATGACTAAAATGTTTTTTTTTCCCAAATTGGCCATACGAAAAAAAAAAATATTTTTTTTTGGTTGTGGTGGATTTTAAAGTAGGGCTCTGAACACTGGTTTTGTAACTACTAGTCATTAGACAAATGGATACATGTAAAAAGCATGTGGTACGCCTCTAAGTTAACCTTTTGCGGGCTACACACCACTGTTTTAGGTCCTAATAAAATCCGGTGGACTCTAATTTAAAAAAAAAAGGGATTTTTTTTTAATATAAATGGGGGGGGGGGTGTCTACAAGATAATAAATAGGGAACTCTACAACATTTTAACAAGAATAAATAATTATTTTTATATACACACATATATATATATTCGGAATTCAAGTTAAAACACAAAGGGAATACATAAAACAACTCTTTTTTTTTTCCTCTCCCTTACACAAATAAAGTAATAAATACAATTTATATAACATAAGCAAAAGTATGTGCATAGGGTCACTCCGTACGGATAAGTAAGTAAGGAATGTAATAGGTAATAACTCGTTGTCAGTTAGTTTCTGTTTACCACGCAATAAGTGCGCGCGCAGGGCAGGAAAGACATTCAGAGAAGGGATTGTTTTTCTCTCGTGGAGAACTCCCCATCCTCTTTTTGGAGCATCAGTTCACGATCTCTCTTTACAGAAACGAGAGAAGGAATTCGGGTTCAGAGAAAGGGGAGGATGAAGGGGGAGTGAATAACTACTCAATATTTTTACTTTTTGGTTCATGACAGCGGGATTTTTGGAAAAGGGGATTTTCAAAATTTCTATGGGAACTGCACACATAGATAAAAAAATGTTGCAGGATAAATTTTTGGGGATGCATAATTAAAAGGGATTTGCACTTTTTAAAGGGGGGTGGTGGTATTTAAACAACACCTAAATTAATAAGGATATTAGGATAACTGTGGAAGATGGATTAACAGCAGAGTAGGGTATATTTTATAAATAATTATTAATATAAAACTGGGCAGAGCCAAAGATAAATATGTATATACATTTTTTTTTGGTTTTGGCAACTTCTTTTGGGGATGTACTTTTTTTTTTTCTTCCCAAGAAAAGTAAATATATAACAAGGGTATTTACGGTTCCAGTTATTTTACAAACGATTCGAATGAAATGGATACATTATATTTATAGAAATAAAATCTTAATCAAATAAACTGATAAGCAGTAAAAACAAAAAAAAAAAAGAAAATCAGTAGGTTTGGAAAAGGGCTCCCTATGCACACACATCAATATATAAGATTCAAATTCATATTGTATTTAAATACAAAACAGATAGTATTGTGCAAAAAAAAAAATAAAAATAAAAATAAAAATAGTAAATTAGAGACAAACATCTGCTTCACCTTGCCTGAAAGCATTTTATCACATTTCATATATATATAAAAAATTGTCATGCAGAGTACGTGCAGTAAGAAATTAAATAAATAAAAATAAATTGACCAGCAGGCATTCGGTTGGAAGTTTAAATGTTGTGGCCTCTCTAGCGGACACATAGTTTTAAACATACTGGCATCAAGATAATTCAATTGGATTTTCCCCCCCTTTTATGAATAAGAAAATAATGAAGACTTTTTTTTTCTTCTAAATTTGATTTTAAATTCTGGTGTCAGTTTTGCATTTCATCTTTTCGGAATACAGATTGCTTGACACCGAAAAGAAATAATTTAAGATTTAAGTGTGCGAAAAAAAAAAATAATAATAATAATGAATAAATAATTAAGATTAATACTATTTATACCTTATGTATATATATATATATATTCTACTAGTATAAATAGAAAAACAATTCATATTGTCCTAAGTAAGTATTTTTATTAATAAATGCTAGTTATGGTGTGTAGAAGGTAGCGGTTACACCCCAAGGGCAATGTTTACTACAGGTCACGAAAAGTTAAAGGGTCAAATGTAAATAAACAGTCGCCTAGCGCCATCTATGTGCATTTCAGAGAAACATGCAAAATGTATTCAAAGACAGGCATGCAGAAATGGTAATTTTATCTTACCGGTTTTCGCTCTCTGTAGAAATCCTGGATTCAGTCAGGAAGGTTCGCCACATTGCGACCGCCAGATGTAATTTTTTAACCAGGAGCAACAATTTTTTTTTTCTTCTTCTTGTTCACTGAAATAACCCGCATAGTATTAGCATAGTACATAAAAAGACATTACGTATAGATATATAGGACATTTAAACGGTATTGGGTTAGAAAATATCTTTAACAAATTAAGATAAAATAAATTAAAGTAGAGGATAATTTTTTTTTTCTCGTCTTTTCGTTAGTCAAAATTTACATTTTTAAAAAAGGAAGGACTATTATCAGATTTAAACAATTTAATCCCGTCAAGTGTGGTGCATACTGGATGGTAAAAAATTCATTAACGAATGTAGGTTGCAATTAAATTAATAAGAATTTTTATCTATTGGTATATCTTTTTTTTATTTTTTAGTATGTATTAAATTTGAAATAATACAAATTAATTAAATAAATATAACAAAATAAATTTCATAATACAAGTAAATACGTAAAAAGAAAAACAAAATTAATTATTATTATTTTCTTTTTCTCTCTCTACGGACTCTTTTGGTATATATATATTTTTTAGTTACGAGGTAATACAGCTTTTTTTTGTTTTTTTTTAAGTAACATAAAAAATCTACACGTAAGAGAAAATATAGAGTACATAAAAGGGTTTACCAGGGGTACCAGAACTGGGAGAGCTAGGTTAAAATGAAAAGAAAATGTATTATTGAACACTGTAGGTTAAAAAAAAAAAAAAAAAAAAAAAAAAATCTATTTATAATTTTTGTTTTCTCTTGTGGAATAATAATTAAATCATTATTTAAATTAATTTTTACTTACATTTTTGTGTGGAGAGCAGAAAGAGGGCTGATCAGCTTCCAGGCATTGATATTCTCTGCAGGCGGAGAATTGTTTGTAGCCGGCCGGCATTGTGTGGAGGAGGATCATGTCTTTCTTCAGGGTTCCCCTGTAAAAATATAGATTGGGTGCAGGTATTAGGGTATTGTATTTAAAAAAATAAGGGTTTCCACATACAACAACAAAAAAAAAAGAAAGAAAGAAAGAAAAAACATTCGTGGTTTTAATTCAATTTTAAGAGTATCAGTTGAAAACGATATTTATATATTTTAGATAAGAGTATTCGTAGAGTTATTATTGATAATTTTTTTTCCTTGTTTTCTTTTTTTTTCTCTCGGGGTGAATACAAAATTAATTGTTTAGGATATTTTAATATAAAGTATACAGAACCCGTTTATTCTGCAATATACTGTAAATTCGAAGGCGCGGTTCAAATTTATTAGTTACGAATTAAGTTTCGTCTTATACAGGTGTCAGTAAAAGTGAGGGATTCCAATGAACAGGAATAACATTTTTGGATGTTATATTTTAAGAAAGTATATCGAGTTTTTCTTAGCACTTTTCATAGGTCTAAATGGAACTAACATTTATAGGGGAGACAGTAATCAAATAAGGATATCAGATGCTGTTTGTAAGAAAACAGGCTACAGTTCCGTACGGGAGGAAGTGAAACTGGTTTCGTGGAATGTCATTGATGCAGCAAAATGGCTACTAGGCTTCCGTATTTGCATTACAAACACTTGTATTATAGTTAATTATTATAGTAAATAGTACGAAAAGAAATTGTTTTTGTTGCATAGGCGGTGTATAGGGTGCAGATTAAGGAATACGGAGAAGTAATGTAAAGATAATACATGTATTACAGGGATTAATAGAAGTAATTGTTACTTACTTTGCAAACGGAATATCCACGCCTTTCTCTTAAGGGCCACTCCAGCACCAGCTCGTACTAGACTTGGCTTGGCATTAAGGGGTGACCTTCGGCCGCTCGGGAATTATCACTTTCCAGCCTGTTTCGATACATTATAATGGGCGATTCTAAGTGTTATCGATGGCAGGTAACGGGTAGCTGGAAAAGTGGATATTTTTTTTTTCTTTCTCCTCTTTTGTTGACGCTATTAGAAATTGTAATTTTACGATAGCTTGTATTGCACTGTTTGCTAGGGTGGTTAAAGTACCTATTGAGGAAAAGGGAGTAGTGAAGCGGTGAATGAGTGGAAACAATTCACTTATTTATATGAAAGAAAAGAATAAATAGAAGAAGAGTGTTTGAGTAATTTATTTAAAATAAAGTAACATGATAGTACTTACACTCATAATTTGTAATTTCAGATAAAGGATTCAGTCACAAAATAATATGAAATACTTTTTTTTTTTTCTTTTCTGCTTTCTTTTGTTTTTAAATTTCTACTATCTCTATCTCCTTCTCTGGGTGGAAGTGCTGTTTTTGTTTTTTTTTTTTTTTTTTTTGTTGTTTTTTTTAAGTCTGAGACTGAGTTTCTTATATTTGAGAGAATATTAATAGTTATTTGGTTAACTTTTAATTAGAGGGTACGTTTAGAGAATCACGTAATTTACTGAATGAAAGTATCGAATTTACTATATGAGAATCAATTTTAGATATTGTGGTTGCATAGTTTTAAAAATATATGTGTGTTGTAAACTATAAAGGTAGTGAAATAATTGTAAAAAAAAAAAGTATTTGAAAAATGTAAGAATATGTATTGATATATTTGCTTGTTTGGTAGTTAAATGATTATTCGGTGTAAAAAGTTATGTTGGTAAATATGTTTCATTGTGTGTTATAAACCTTTCTTAATATGGATATTTAAATGTTGTACTTATGTAGTCATGAACTGAATACTTGCTTTGTGTAAAAAAGTGTGCTAAACTTTGTGGATCAGTATTTAAACTCTTTGGCATAATTAATTAGGTTCCTAATTTTGGGATTTTATCTTTTATGATTAACTTTTTGTTTTCTCTTCTAAATTGGTACACATATATACAATTTTTGGGAACATTCAGGGACTGTACCTTCATCACAGAGAGACAGAACTCATGCAGTATGCGGCTGTGATGGTTATGGGGAACACTGCTTTAGGGACCGTATACAAATCTGCATAAAACAGTGGACAGAATAAGAAGGAATATTCATCTTATGTACAATGTACAATTTAGGGTACAGGCATATTTTAATGAACTATACAGATAACATCAGCGTGTATTTGATAATGAACATTCCTATCTTTGCACGGACTTCACAGAGTTTTGAACACTACGGAAGAGGTGAATCAGGGAGCATAGAGGAGATGCCCCAGTGCCTTACAGATCTGCAACGTCCAGCCGTTGGAGAGGCTTTCGGTGTTTGATAAGGACATCGGTCCACTTGAAAGATGTTATAGTTCCTGTACATGGACTTTCAAGTGCTTTGTGTTGGGGGGGGAGTAATGTTGGCATGATTTCAACATTTTGGATATTTAGAACTATTTTTTTTGAAGGAAAAAGATATATATATATATGAATAAGTTTACTGTCGATATCATCTATGTATATATTTATCTAAGTGATTATTTTATCTAATTGATTAATTTTTTAATTCAAGTTTTTTTTTTATCTAAGTGATTATTTTATCTAATTGATTAATTTTTTAATTCAAGTTTTTTTTTTTCAATGTACAGTATTATTGTTTTTATGTATGCATTTATAAGTACATTATTATTATTTTATTAAGGATGGGTACCAAGAGCATTAAGTATTTTCCCAGGCAAGTGTTTTGCTAAGGGGAAAGCTTAATTGCCAGTTACTATCTGTATGTATGATATTACGATGTAAAGTAAAGAATTGGACAGTTTTGGTACAAAAGAGGGACTTTTATGACCTCATGTTTTATGGGACAGCTGCAGGATCTTCGTGTGGGAGCCCGCGGTCTCGTGGGAAAGTGGGGTTTGAAATATCGGATGTAGGAGGGTCGAAAGGCCCCGTGCATTCCGGGGACCCACTGACCACTGGCCGACACGAAGGCGGGTCCAGGCAGCGGCGAGTGGTTGGAGATTTTAATTATGCTGAATATGTTAATTCGCATCCACCACTCAGGGCCGCACATGCAAATTTTTAACAGAGAGAGATTTTCTTTTTCTCGAAAAAAATACAGAGTTACAAAAAGAGTTCCAGAGTGCGGTAGTTATTTTTTTCAAGCCCTTTTTGGCTGATCTGCCCATGTTTACTTGTGCTGTCTAAGACGAGCAATATAGTAGTGTTAATTTTTTTTAAAAAAATGATTTAATCATTTTTGCTTTTGGCCCAGACCTGGGTCTAATTTAGTGTAAATAAAACTAAAATTACGGAACACGAATATGTGTGTTGTGGTTCTACAAACAAAAAAAAAGAACTTTTGGATATATATATATAACTGTCAAGTCTACAACTCTAAAAGGATCTTGTGACCCCAATGGGGAAAAAGGTACGATGTTATGGATGTTCTATTTTCTAGTGTGTACCGTTTTAATATCAAATGTTTTGAATTGGGAATAGGGTGCCCAGGAGAACTTGTCAACTTCAATTAATATCCAAATTAGTGTTTTTTTTCATGAGTTATTATTTTGGATGGTAAAAGTATGAATTATTTAATTGTAACTTAATATAATTTGCCTGTGGTGTAAATAAATGATGTATTATTATTAATTCCCTTCTTTGTTATTATTTGTTAAAAGTCTTGCTAATTACTTATTTTACGTATTTAGAAATTACCTGACTGCTTAATATTATTATTAGACCATATATGTAAAAGCCATAATTAAATTTATCTTGTAGGGTTGGTTTGTCTGAAAATTGGGGAGTTATATTTAGTGGTTTTGATTTTAATATATATTTCCCTTCAAACCAATTGGCCATAGGTTAGTTATCTTCTAAACATTTCACAACGCATTGTCTTATTTATTCAAGATAACCTTTTAGGTAAATGACCGTAGGTTATCTATTAACTAACTAGGCTTTTACGATCACCAGGTTCTCTATAATTAGAGGCCCCTATAAGATAGATTTTCTTTTGGATCAAGTAAGTTCGGAGAAAAGGGTGCGCCCAACACTCTTGTTAGCTTGTGTTAGGGAATTTATAGATAAATTAAGAAATTCATTAACCTAATTTTTAATAGTTGTCTAGATCTTGCCAGCACTTCTAAAATGTGGAATACTTTGCAATGAAATAATTATACTGATTAAAAATTTCAGGTATATTTATTTTTTACAATTTAACAAATATTTTTGGAAAAGCATATAAAATTTTATTCTGCTTGAAATTATTTGACACCGTCAAAACACTGTATTTGAGTTTTGGCGACCAGCATTGGCCCAATTGAATGTGTTAAGGAACTGTCTACAGTCAAATCAACACGCCCTGTTTGAGGGGTTAAGAGGCGAAAATTCTGTGTTTTTATATTTTTCTGGTTGATTGTGCTACAAACCCGACTTACTTGTGAAATTCCAGGATTCTATGACTTTTAGAAGTACCTTAGCTATTTGATGATGGGAAGTGAGTCAGTGACAAAAAAGCGCGTTTTCGGTATTTAATATTTCGAAAACTACTAAATACAGTAACATGAAATCGTGGAACCTAGTTTAGTTTGATCATACGAACATGTGTATAAAAGAAAAAAAATCTATACCTCTCCCTAAAACGACGTTATGTGGGGTGAAAAGCATGCCGAAATGGTTCAGAAAAAGGTAGCTTACGGCTTGTGCAAACTTGGCGGACGCAATGCCCTGCTCCCTGATGTAACTGAGCCCACTTCTATGGTATATCTGAAGCAGCGCATCATCTTTGATAATCGCACACTTTGCACAACTGCTATGCTCTAACGTGTCCAGGACTCAGTACTGTCACGCATTCAATTGTGCATTGCCACCAATGGAGAACACTTTGAGCAGTATCTCTAGTAGATTCCGGCGTTTTAGGTATTCATTTTCTATAGTAGACTGTTTTCTGATATTATAATAAATTGATATTTATTTTTCTGTTTAATTTCAATATTTCACTTTTCGCTTTGTATACGACCCTAAAAGTCAGCTCAAATTTTTAGATCAAATGATCCTCGTTGGTGATACAGGCTAAAGATAGTTTCGCCGTAAAACGAAAAGCACACTGATTTTGATCTCGAATTACTTTAATTCTTCTTTTAACTGATCCCTAAATGAAAAACAAAATCATGTGCAAAAATCTCAAAATTTGAAATTTAATAACTGCATCAATTTTTGCAGTAGAGCTGTAAAACTTTTTGTGTTACTAGGGGGCTCGGCCCCCTACGAGCTACGCTCGCCAACCCCCGTCCAGACACCGTAGACTCTAAATGCACGCTAATTTGATCGGCTGTAAAAAGATTTCGAAAGATTGAATTATAATTTAAAAAACAGTGGCGATCTCTCTATAAACGGATTTCTATTCATTTCTCTTTGATTGGGGAATTTTAACGCCAAATCCGTTGCGGTACTACTTGATTATCCCGTCGACCAATTTCGCCAAATTGTATAAATCGCCAAATTACACAAATTGACATAATTTTTATTTTAAATAACGAAAAAACAAATAAATTAGTACAACATTAATAAAAATACAAATAAAACAACATTTCAAAATAAGCTAATATAAAAGGAATTAAGTAAACAGAGTCTTTGTCTCCTGGTATTTTTTAACAAAGTGAAAAGAAAGTTCTTTTAAATGAGACATTTTAAATTAATCGTTTTTAATCTGACGTAATTTTGACCAAACTATTCTTTCTCTTTTTAATACTCACGTGAATATACTCGTGTTAGAAATTAAATATTATTTGCGCTTTTCTAACAAAAATAGTTGAAAAGTATCAAATAAATGTCTAGCGCAATTTCTAAATTAAACCGTTTTGCAATATTATTTTGTGTTCATTTTATGTAATAACTGCAATGTGACGTAAATATGACGTAATTTCTCCTATTTAAGACTTCTAACGCATGTTAATAAATTTATTGCTTTACAAATTCCTTTCTCTCTTAAAATTCACGTGTAATTATAGTTTTTATGGCATAATTTTTAATAAGTTCATGCTTTTTGTACATAATTATTTAATTCTAATTCCAAATGTTTTTTTTCTGTTTATAATAGTCACGTGTAAATAAATTTTTAATTTATTTACACGTATAAATATTTATTTTTATTTTTATTTATTTTTTTTTTTTTGAAGCAAACATTATTGCTTCCGCTGTTTATACAGCTGGCAACAGTTTAAATTAATATCACTTTCTAAAATCTGTTAAAATTATCTCTAGAAATGCTGAAAATCTGAATTTAAAATGGAAATAAAACCTCAAAAAATTAGTCAAAATAAAAAAATTAATGCAATCTGCACTCCGGCAAATTCTAACGCATAAAATGATCTAAAAATCAGTAAATTCCTATGAACAGTTTTTGCTCCTATAAAACTTTTTTAGTGGAACGATTTTGTCCAACTTTAGCATTAAATATCTCTTAAAATAATTCTTCGATCTGAAAACTGTCTGCATCAG
Organism: Maratus speciosus; assembly: GCA_963932465.1. Taxonomy (NCBI): domain Eukaryota; kingdom Metazoa; phylum Arthropoda; class Arachnida; order Araneae; family Salticidae; genus Maratus; species Maratus speciosus. The sequence continues at coordinate 166,653,706 of OZ010792.1, forward strand.
CGTGTTTATCAAACATTTCTGTATAATACTACCGATTTTCATATTTTTGTATGCATTATTTTTCTTAATATTAACGAAGAAAGACCTCCGGTCACAAAAAATTCAAAACCGGCGGCGGCGGCGGCGGCGGCGGTGACAGCGGTAGTTACTTTTTTTTAGAATAGAGAGATACGTGTTATGATATAAACTTTTACTAAATATAACTATAGAAACTGGAGGACCGTATAAAAAGTTAGATTTCGGATTTTTTATAAAATTGATTTTTTATTTTAAATAAAGCCGCAACATGAATATTTACTTCAGTTGAAAGGTTTTTGTAATTGAACCTATATGTCTACGACGAACGGTTGAAAAATTAAAGGTCGGCGATAGATAACATATTGCACCTTGTATATTTGCTTAAAAGACGTTATAAAAAGCACATATATATTTTAATATTGTGCTAAATGTCACTTAATAAAAGGACTTATTGTTCTGTATTTAAAGGAATAAACTATGACTATGAACACTGTGTATAATATATTTTAGAATTCATAAATCACTTAAACAACTTACAATAATATAAATAATATAATGCAATTATATTCCTACAATTTTGGAAAGTTAGAAAATTGACCACCCTCAGGTATAACATTAAGGAAAAAACAACGCGGTGCAATATCCAAATTACCAATTTCAAAATAACTATTGACATACTCTAGGGCAGTGATCAGAAGTATATGATATACTATTTCAATTAAATGTTTTGTAAGAATGGCCAAACGAAAATTTATCGACAGTCTTAGAGAACATAAAGGAAATATTAAATATGGTAAACTCTGTACGGCTCTATCGGGACTTCGTTTCAATAGTGGGATAAAAAATCAATCGATTTTGACGCTGCAAGAATTATTGTTCGACAAACGTACCACGCAAAGCCAAGATTCGTGAATCACTGAAAATAATAGCAAGAAATAACCATGTTTGCGACGATAGTGTGCCTGATGTTATGCCAAGCGCTTGGATAGAAATTCTCAAAACTGTGATTACGTTCCAATGACCAATAAATCTAATTTTATACAATAGATGGCACCACTAACTTTTTTAGAAATTGATCTTGGGAAACTCCCCCTAAAAATGTGTGTAGTTATTTTGAATTTGGTAATGTAGATTAGGGTGGACCGAAAAAACGTTTTTTTCCGATTTTCGATTACGGTAGCGTGGAAAAATTAGGTCTGGTGGCACTAAGTTCACACAAAATATTTGAAATTTGTTGGAAAATTCCTTCATAGGCCGCAAATGGCTTGAAGTTTTGCTCAAATGCGGATTTTTGAACATTTTTAACAAAAAATTTAAAAATTTTAAATTAAATTTATTTTAGCCAATTTTTTTTTAAATGTCATTGTTAGAAATGTTAAAAAAATATCTGATTATGTACTATTTAATAGTTATGAATATTTTGAAGTAGGCAATTTTTACAGCCTTTTCACGTATAAGTGAGCAAAAATAGTATGCAAAAGTGTATATAGTGAGCAAAAGTATTGTTTGGTTCAATCGTCTGTTTTTCTCTTTTGTCTTTATCATGTTCCTCGCTCTTCCTTCTGCTTTTTGATGCGTTCAGAGTCACATATTTCGATGACGAAGCACAGCATGTCTTGACAGCAATTCTGAATGGAGAGGAGAATGTGGAGCAGAAACAAATGAAAACACAATCACTCATCATGAGGATGAGGGAGGAAATAGGAGATGGGAGTAACTGCGAGATGGGATGTTAATTATTTTTCTGCTCTAAAATACAGATATTGGTAGAAAATTCAGATATTTGGAACTTTGAAAGAGGCAGTTCGTTTTAATCATAATTTGAACCAGGGCCTTCAAAAGCTGACACACCTAAACGCATATCCCTTTCTCACACTGCGTTCGCCTCATTTAGAATTGGTTTATCATATAGGTAAATCGCGTTAAGAGCATCATCTATGCTTAAGAATTCAGGAATTGTAACAGGGAATATAATCTTGTTTTCGATAAAGACAAGGTCGAGAGACAGAAAGGAATTTGCAAAGAAGATACAGGAGGAAGAAGACCTTTGAGGAAAATCTTGGAGAATGATCTTGGAGGAAGAAAATTTACAAGATAAAACGAAAAAACGATCTTCATTGGAAAAACGTAGGATAAGCTACACCGTCGAGAGAAAGAAGGAGCACATATCACTAATGACATGCGAAAATTTACGCGTCGCTTTCTATAAGCCTATTACTGTTTCATAGACATCAGAAATGCAAAAGGCTGAAGATTTCAGTATTCTATAAATCTTGCTCCGATTGAGTTAATAAAGTTGTAAGGTCAAGTGGCTCTACCATCTATTATAGTTTAGACAGTTGGTGTCAGAGCGGAAAAGAATACATATCAAATGTTGCAGTTCTCTTCTTAATTTTTTCGGAACCAGGCATTATACTGACTTAGAAAATTATATAATGATTTTGCTATTTTTCCGCAGTGACCAGAAGGAGGTGTCAAGTGACCCAAATATTCCGAAACACGTTCAGACATCATGGTGATATGTGTTTCGTCTTTCCGTCGACGGTGCCACTTGTACCATTTTTTTCCATGAAAACCGTTTTCTTTTTTCTACTATCAAAATATATGCTTGTAATTTTTCTTCCACCTCCTGTATCTTCTTTTATCTCCTGTATCTGTTTTTTTTTCTGTCTCCTGAATTTGTATTTCTCGATGACGAGATCGTTATTCCCTGTTATAACAATTCCTGATTCCTGAAGCACAGACGAAGCTCTTAACACTAGAACCGCGGAGCGGGTCAATTTGACCCAAATTGACATTTAATTTCTCACCGCGAGAAAAATATTAATTGAAAAAATATTTCCTTTACTGACTTTTAATATTTTAAGGTAAACAACAACTTAATGAATTTAAAAACGCATAGCATAAATAAATTTCCTGTTATAAAACGGTATACCTAGAACCGCGAAGCGGGTCAATATGACCCGTAGTATGTTTTACGCATAAAATACGAAAAAAGAGATACATTTTCTTGGAAGTAACGAGAAAGTACACCTCCCTCACCCAGAATACATATAATGGGCAGACCTGGGATGGGAAATATATGCTCAGTGTGAAGAGAGGTCTAATTCAGACGGAAATTAGAACAGATATTTAGGAGAATTATTGAAGTTGCTTTTTTTAGGTATTTATTTTAAGTATAAATACGATGTCACGACGACGTAATCTTACCGTTACAGAAGCTTTTATTTGCAACAGTTATCTGAAAATGATTCAGAAAGTGATAATAATGATGACTGTCGTTCAATTTTGAGTAGCAAGGATGAATATCTGCCTCCAAATGAAGAAAATTCCAATTCTGATGAAGAAAATGAAAGTGGTGACGACTCTACCAGTGCCCTAACAATCGCTGGACCTTCCCATCGCAATGATGATGATAATTTATCAGTGTTAAACGAAAGTGCATCGTATTTATCAGATGAAAAAGAAATCAGCAGTAACGTGCGAATTCAAACTTGGAAATGAAGAAGGTGGCAAAGATGGGACAGTATGGGACGTTGTAGCAATAGGTACTAGCAACAAAGAAAGGTAGGTATAGCATAATATTTTAAAAGAAGTTGGGGGCCCAACACCACATGCTAAAAGCAATATTATGGATAACAGTGCGGCAAGTGCCTGGAGACTTCTCATAGACTAATGTATATTGAAACATGTAAAGAAATGTACCGCAGACGAAGCTCATCGACAGCTTCATACACATGAATGGGTTGTTACGTTGGATAAAATTGATGCATTTATATCAATTTTAAAGGCACAGGGCATACATTGCGCAAAAGGGCTTGAACTGGATACCCTGTAGTCAGTGAACTGGGAACCGCCATTTTTCCGAAATACAATGCCAAGAGACAAATTTATGTGAAATAATGAGATTTGTGCACTTCGATATAAAATCAACCAGATCACGTCGTCTAGAGACAGACAAATTTGCACTTATTTCTGATGTATAGAATCGTTTCATTAAAAATTGCAAGACCTAACATAACATTCCAAGGCCTAACATAAGCGTAGATAAGCAGTTATTTCCTACAAAAGCTAGGTGTAGGTTTACTCAATATATGCCTAACAAACGAGATAAATTTTGTATAAAGTTCTGGTTGGCTGCAGATGTTGATTCAAAATATCTGATTAATGGATTCCCGTACCTTGGAAAAGATAACCAATGTCCATCTAACATTTCTCTTTCTGAACATGTAGTACTGCGACTAATAAGTCCATATGACAACAAAGGTGGGAATGTTACTACAGACAACTTTTTTACAACGTTAAAGCTAGCAGAGGTATTGAAATCTGAAAACACCAGACATGTAGGAACTGTAAAAAGTTCAAGAAGAGATATACCAGTCTCAGTAAAAATGTCAAAATCGGAATTGCATGCGACAACTGCATTAGCTCATAAAGGTATCAGTTTAACTTTTTACCAGGGAAAAATAAATAAAAATGTGTTGTTGCTCAGCAGTCTACACCCAACTGTTGAAATTTTAGATAGTTCTAAAAAATTACCTGATACAGTTGCTTATTGCAACGCAACTAAATTCGGTGTAGATGTGATTGACCAGATGACAAGGAAGTATACTGTCAAGTCTGCTTCACGTATTTGGCCAGTGCATGTATTCTATAATATTTATGATCTTGCTGCTATCAATGCATGGGTTTCATACAAACTGGAAAAGCAAATAGTGGGCGGCAATTTATGCAAGACTTAGTTGAAGAATTGAGAGAAAAGTTTGTTCTCTTCCGAAAAAAAAAGATGTCATTTGGGTGCGAAACAACTACTCAAAACGATGGCAATCAAAACCTTAACGTAAACGAGTCCGATGTCAAACTTCAAAATGTGAAAATAAAACTCAGCAGATTTGTTCTCAATGTAATGCACCCATTTGTGGTAAATGTACAAAACGTATTAGAAAGTTTTGCACACAATAAATTGGATTAAATTAACCTGTAAAACTAGTAAGTAACTGCTTTTTTATTCGATTTTTATTTATTGTTCTATTTTCGATTAAATTTATGAAGTCTAAGTTTATTTTTGGTTAAAATATGTGTTATTATATTTAAGGAAATACAAATTCGACTATGATTTTCTAAGATGTTAGGTAATTTCTCCTGCATTATATCTGAAATGTTATATAAATTATGATAAATATTGAATATTATACGAAAATATAATGTTTTAGTTAATTAAATTAAAACATTTGGGCATATTTACATACTTTTTAATATCTAGGGTCAAATTGACCCGCTCCGCGGTTCTAGATATACCGAAAGTCCCGCGGTTCTAGTGTTAACGCAATTAACCTACATGATATAACAGTTCTAAATACGCCGAATGCTGTGTGAGAAAGGGATATTTGTTTGGGAGTTTCTGCTTTTGAAGGTCCTTGTTCAAATTTTGATTCAGAAGAACTGTCTGCTTCAAAGTTCCCGCTATTTGAATCTTCTGAAATTATCTGTAATTTAGAGCAGAAAAATAATTAACTTCTCGCTGTTTCTCCCATTTTCTATTTCCTCCCTCATCCTCATGATGATTGCGTTTTCATTGGTTTCTGCACCACATTCGTGTCCCCTTCCAGAATTGCTGTCTAGACACGCCCTAATCAGTCATCCAATGATGACTCTGAACATATCGAAAAACAGAAGGAAGAGCGAGGAACATAATGAACACAAAATAGAGAAACATTTAAACATCCAGATGTTATTTAAACATTTCGTACACTTAACACGACATTTCAAGTAAATTAAGCTAAAATAAACTTTGTTAATATTTTTAAAATTTTTGCTAAATAAGTTCAAAAATCAGCACTTTAGCTAAACTTCAAGCCATTTGCGGAAAATGGAGAAATCGTCTAAAAAATCTCACTATTTATGTGTGAACATAGTGCCACCAGTGGACACTTTTCCGCCTTACCCATCATCGAAAATCGAAAAAAAAGTTTTTTTCGGCCCACCCTAATCTAGATATTGTACCGTGTTGGTTTCTCCTTAATGTTATCCCTGATGATGGACAAGTTTCCGATTGTCCGAAACTGTAGGAATGTAATTGTATAATATTATTGTAAGTAGTTTATGTGATTTTAATTATGCATTTTACTATATACTTAAGATATATTTTAAGATATATTTTATTATAAATACCGATTGGCCATAGCCATAGTTTAAATTAAAAGTCATGATGGACATGCTTCGCAAACACAAATGTCATTAGTCATCAAACTAAAAAGTAGAAAACAAAATGATCCTACAAAAACGAAGAATTGAAACTTAAAAATATATTCGTTAAATTATTTATTGTGATATATTGCTCATTGTGATGTATGAGTATTTTACAACGATTAAAAATGATTTGAACATCAGCGTTCCAAACTTCAAACCTGAAGATTTAAATGAAATTCTTGACTGAATTTCTTCTCATTTGTTTTATTTAAAATATTAAAGTTGGTGAAAATTTCTATGTGTAGACGACATTCTAAGGAAATGTGTACAACAATGAAGTAGTATACGTTTTCAATAATAGATTTACCAGTCATAGTATATTTTGATTTTCTTCAGAGTTAGTAGAATACTGCATGCATTTTCCTACTGTAGTCTATTTGTCTAATTGCAATAACATTTTGCTGACATATTTCTAAAATATGACATGTAAAGATGCTAAATTACAGTTTGCTTGACTACAGTAAATAAATATTCTTTTACGCGTCTATAAAAACGTTGGAAAAATGTATTTTTTCTCGATAAGTAAGACTTAAATGCTAGTTTTTTACACATCGGCAAATTTAATGCTTTCAACAACAAAGAGTGATATGAGAATCCTACTAGAAAAACAATTAAATTTTAAAAAATCAAAAAACCCGACTACATAAAAAGCGAACTTATTTATTACTTCTCATCAATGTAAAAGTTTTTTTTTTTTTTTCAATTCCTACTATTATTCTTTTCAATTCAATTCTTTTCTTTTCATTTCAATTAAATCTACTATTAAACTTTTCAATTATTCCTATTCCTACTGTTTTTTTTTTTTTTTTTTTTTTCAATCATCCATTTAGGTAATTTTTCATCAATTCACACTTCAGCTAAAAAGGCCTACTCTCACTTAATTTCATCTATATGATGTTCAATAAACGATATGATTTTTTTCTGTTTTCGAATGTAAATTAAAAAAGCGCATGAAGACTGGATTTAACTATGTAATTTTATGCAACAGTAACCTGAATAAACAATTAAATTTTAAAAATCAAAAAACCCGACTGCGTAAAAGCGAACTAATTAATTATTTCTCATCAATTAAACTATTTTTTTTCAATTCCTACTATTAGCTCAAACTCTCGCTATATATATCTTGTTCAAATTTTCAATCGTTAATAAAATACTTATTATTCATCCAATCAAGCTCAAATAATTTTTTTTAACTTGTAATTGATGACAATTGATGTTAATCCAGTTTTTTTTCAAATATTAATTCATTATTTAAATTAAATTAAATTAATTTTCAATAATCGAGAGAGCCCTCTTCTTGATCAAGGTACTTTAAGACAGAGAGAGAGAGCCTTCTTCTTGATCAAGACATTTTAAGCGCCACTCAAGAAGAAAGAGGAATGGGAGAAAAAAATTCTCTTATTGACCTAAGTAGGAATTGACTTAAAATATATATTTTTTTTATATTACTTGTTTATATTACTTACCTATTTTTTTTATTTACTTGTATTGATGTCTTTTAAGTTGTGTTTAATTGTTAGTTCCTATTTTTAAACACTGTTTTGATGAGGTCTGTACATGTCTATGTTGGTAAGAGTTGCAGCAAAGCTAGAGATCCTAATACACAACTTCCAAGTTGTATAATATTTTAACGGAGCTTCTGACTGTAAAATAGTCAATGAAACATCGTCTTCATTTTGAAAGTCCAATCCAATGATATGCCACTCAATAGGGTGCGTAATTTATTTTAGTCTCGACCGCCATTTTGTATTTCACGGTTGCCATTTTAAATTTATCAAAACTAAACCTAGCCTATAACCATCGGACTGTTAAGACGAATTGATAGAGACATCATTCATTAAAATCCATCCAGCCGTTGGGATGTTTCGAGGATATAAAAAAATACACATACACAGGTACGCGTTAAACACATAATCCTTCTTTTCAGTCGGGTAAAAAAAGTAAACAAAATTATTAAAATACGTCTTCAAAAAAATTTCATTTGTAATAACTTAGCATTTCTTGAGGTTGTTGTTAGAATTTTTATTAGTACAATGGATCTCAAAAACAATGTCTAAATGTATGCAAAAATCTCTAATAAACGAGTTATCTGAAGTTCATTTCCTTGTAATGGTGTCCTGAAATTTCTTTAGGTATGAACGGTAAAAGTAATTTCAATTAGGTCTTAAATGTATGAGCGTGTATCTTTGTTAAATTTCAAAAATGAAAAAAACAAAATTTAAACAAAACGCTACAAGGTAGCGTCAAAAGTTTTTACAAATATATTTAAAGAAATACCGCTTAGATAACACAGTTTAATATATCAAAAGTTATACTTTAATAAAACGATTAATTTAGTTTATGAAAAAGTAAATTGCTATTAAAATAATATAATAGAAAGTTATTGATCATATGTTTATGTATATACGACAGTACGGTCCACATTTGAGAAAAAAAAAATCTTTGAAACATTTAGTTAGAATATACGTCCAAATTTGAGTAGGTTAAATAATAAATAACTTTCATACGTGCTTTTTAAATTTTATTATTCAAAAAATACCTTAATTTTCTCGACATTCAAAATTAACTAACTGACAAGGAAGGTCTCCTTACCGGACATACCCAGAATATTTTGAAAAAAAGTACTAATTTAACTACATATGTATGTAATGAAGAATTATGATTATGGTAATGAATTCTTATGGTGATGAATTGTATTATGGTAATGGATTCATATTAAAAAACCACCACCTTAATTTTCCCGACATTCAAAATTACCTAATTGACAAGGAAGGTCTTTTTACCGGACATACCCAGAATATTTTGAAAAAAGTACTAATTAAACTACATATGCATGCAATGAAGGATCAGCTAAATTTAGCAGCGGAATTACTGTAGAAAGTTAGTAAAAAAAAAAAAAAAATACTTTCGAGCATTTGGCGTAAAACATAGCGAAAGCGAGCATTTGGCTTTTCCTCGTCAAAATCAACTGATTTTAATACACATGAAAACTGCTTAAAAATGGATTTTTAGAATGCGTGTAAATAGTATGTAATGAATTTATACTTAAACAATGCGAGAGTTTAAGAAATACATTTTTGGTATTACATATTTATGCTACTTGTTATTTAATTTTATTACTTTTAAAGCAATTTCATATATAAAACATATTTTCATGTATTTAAGCATATTCCAAAATAAAGGCAAGATGAAGAATGCTGCACTTTTTCACTTCAATGTCAAAGAAATCGCTGTTTCAATAGCAAAAAAAAAAAAAAAAGATAGAAAGAAATTGACAGTGCTCAATTGGACTTAATTTCGAGATTGAAACAATTTCAATTAGATTCAATTTTGTTTTAATTCATAAAATTTGAAAGTTAAATTTCATTATAAATATACGGATATATACGTATATTTATAATGTTTTTTTTTCATGATAATTTATATCAAAATTATACTTAAATCAATGTAAAACTGACAAAACTAAAGTTATTTACATTAAATTTATTTAATCAATTTCAGTATGAAACCTTTCTATCTTAAAGAGTATTTGACATAAAAAAAAAAGTATTTTTTGAAATTTTATTCCATCGCCAAATATCGAAATGTTCACTTTTTTTTTTCTTTACGACACTGTCCGAGCGTAACTCTGATGTCATTTTGACTGTAGCAAAACTATTAAATTTAACTTATTTTAGCTTTTACTTAAGTTTTTTTTTATTCTAAAAACAACACATTTTCAATTTTTATACCTTGGAATATGGAAAGAAATGTACTTTCGAATTCAAATTGTTTGAAAACTGTATCAAAATTTGCTTGAAAACTGTAATGCAAATTTACTCAATTTTTCTTCTTCTTCTTTTTTTTCTTTTTCTTCAAGTTGTAATTTTTTTCACATCTAACTCTATCGCATGCAGACGATTACGAAATAAAAATTCATTTGCACTTAAATTAATATAAATAGCTCATCATTTGTTTCCAGCTTATATTCCATAACGAAATTAAAACGCTGATAAATAAATAAATAAAACACAAACGTAAGACATATAATCAAATTTAGCACTTAAACCACTGAAATGTACAGAATCAAAAACGCTGATTGTAGCAATTTTTCGCCAATTTTTTCATCTGCTAACTCCTAACGTACGGCTAAAATGAAAATATCGTTTTTAATGTGCTTTAAAACTTCATTTGAACAAATCATTGCGATTTTTAATATTAATATGAATTTTATTATTCTTAGTAGCCGTTCTAAAAAAAAAAGATGTTAAATTTAAAAAGCCTATTAGAGTTATTAATAATAATAAAAGAAAATCAGTATACTCGTGCGAGGCTTTGTACCCTCAATCTTTGAGATCAGGGTTGGCAGTTTGTCCTCCATTTTTAATCTGTAATTTCGAGTTCAAACCAGAAATAAACAATAGTATTTTATGCTTTGTTTAATGAGAGACATTTAGCAATCATATCAAGTAAAATTTCTTCTTTCGAAATCCCCGGTATGAATTAGAAATTTTCAATTAAAATTGGATGACAAACTAGCAACCCTGTTTGAGATATTTACTTACGCGTTTTTTAATTAAATTGCAACTCTTTGATTCAAACAACGGATTATAATAAAATTTATGTACGCTTTAAATAAATATATGTATATGTAAATCTATAAAAATACTTTTTTGTAAAAGCAACAGAAATATATAGGCTTACTAAAATTTTACCTGTACAATGTACAGAAGAATGACGTCAGTGAGGGAAGAATGGCACAGCAATTTTACAATTGCCACCACTAAATTTGAATAGTATTCTTCGTGTTCAAACACATCAGAAATTTTGTGCTGAAATTAGCGGAAAAATACTAATAAAATTTTGCGGTGCCTATTGATTGTCTGCCGCTAAACTATTCCATCACTGTGAAGTAAATCTATAAAACTAGTTTTTGAAAGCTACTGAAACCTGTATGCTTACTAAAATTTTACCGGTAACCGGGAATAATTACATGACTTTTTTTTCTTTTGTGTTGCAGTTACATCAAAAGATCTAGGCATCCCAGTTTCCTAGAAAATCCTTAGTAAACATATAGATTTTTTTTACAGTGTAATCGTTAATCTGTTATGATTTCTTTTGTTGCAAATACATAAGAATTTCTAGTCATCTTAGTTTCCTAGAAAATTCTTAGTAACCTTACAGATTTTTTTACAATATATACTACGTCAAAAACCGCATAGAGAACATTTCGAAAAATAACTTATTCATCGCTGTGCCTTTAGTATGCCCAGAGAAAAGAGCATGTTAACAGCAGAAATAATTATATATATGATGTATTTTACGTAGTTTTTGTAACCCGGGAAGTCTGGGTTTATCTCCATGTTATTCTAATAATTTTAATAATTATCCTTATTTTTTCTGCCATTCAAAAATATCTAAGTAAATTTTATCACTTTCTAAAAAACTCCTATACTAATGATATGCAACCAAGGTTTCCTATACGCAACCAAGGTCTCCTCACTTATTAATACTTTGATTGATTATTCTATGAAAGTGCAATCTAATATGTTTAACTCCGATTTACATAATTCTACACTCCAACCGCCAAATTATATTGTCCGGCTGCCTGCCGGTGCTCTAACTTGTGCACTGTAAAAACGAAAGATGTAAATCTACAAAACCAGTTGTTGTAAAAGCTACAGAAATCAGTTGCTAAACTGTAAGCTTACTAAAATTATATATGTACACTGTAAAGAAAAAGGTGTAAATTTACAAAATTAGTTTTTTGTAAAGCTATAGAAATCTGTATGTTTACTAAAATTTTATCAGTAGCACGGGATAATTACATGACTTTTTTTGTAGTTGTTGCAGTTACATAAAAAGTTCTTGGCATCTCAGTTTCCTAGAAAATTCTTAGTAACATCGTATTGTTTTTTTTTTTCAGTGTAAACGTGAATCTGTTACATGATACTTTTTTTTTCTTGCAGTTACATAAAAAGCTCTGAGCATCCCAGTTACCTAGAAAATTCTTTGTAACATCATAAATGTTTTTACAGTGTTTAAATATAGTCGGATTGCCATGTAATTGATGTATGCTATTATGGTCTATCATGACATGTTCGGTATTGAAAATAAAGTGTGTAGCATTTTTATTCGTTTACAGGTGCAATCAAAATAATAACTTTCCTTTATGATCAATGGGGAAATATGCTTTGAAATTTATTTTAAAGATTTTACTCTATTTCAAACAACTGAATTTAATATACATTTCTGAGGTGCGTTACAAGGTACTTATACACAGAAAAAAAAAAAAAAAATCTGTAAAGTTACTAAAATTGTTTTAGGAAACTGGGATGCCTAGACCGTTTTATATAACTGCAACCCGGTTTACAGATAAAGTTTTTTGTAAGATTACTGTAATTTTAGCAGATTATTTTGTAAAGCTACAGAAATGTGTAGCTTTACAAAAACTAGTTTTGTAGATTTACAACTTTTTTTGTACAATGAACAAGTAAAATTTTAGTAAACATAGGGATTTCTGTAACTTTACATCTGTAGAATTACAGATTGTTTTCACAGTGTAGAATGGTGTGTGTATGTATAGCATTTATCGTTTATTAACAGGGACACACAAAATAATTATGTTAGAGTACTGCTATGAGCAATAAATACTGGAAATGCGTTTTCAATTGTCGTATGCGTATTGAATTTAAACAATTTTTTAGCTTATTACTTGATGCGTGTATGGTCTGTAGATCATACACAAAAGACTACACAAAAGAATTCGACTACATTTATGATTTGATTAAAAATCTTGAAAGGCAATTTTTAACAGTTATACATTTCCTAACTGATGTAAATTTTTGCATAGCGTATATATAAATTATAGATAATACACAGAGTTGCATAAAATAATTAGGATATTGTTCAAATTATATGAAGCTTTGTTGAAATTTGAGTTTTTAAAAGTGTCATACTTTTTCTTAATTGTTTATATTAAAATATTATCCTTAAAAGGTGAAGATTTATTACAGAGTTCTGAATGCGTTAGGCTATTGCGTGTTTCATAATATAAGCCATGATTTTTCTTTCTTGTTTTAAATAACTGTAAAATACGTAATGCATTTTATTTTAGATGGTTGTATTCTGCTTCAGAAATAAATCTTCAGAATGTTTTTTAGAGCACTGATAGCGCTGTATGGTATGATTTAACCCCTTCGTACGGCTCCCGCGATTTCCATGAGATAGCATCTTAACCAAATTTATTCTATTCGCAGCACTATATTTCAAAAGTAAATATTTAAGTAAATTTATCTTCCACATAATGTCAAAGTACGAGTGATAAAAATGGTGCTTAGCGATTAAATTTGGTCCACTTGCTAACCCGCGGAAATCACGGGTGCCGTAAGCAGAAAATTGACTAAATATAGTGTTACATGTTACATTATTGGGGTAATTTATTAGTTTGCATATTTGGTGCATCATCAAATTTAGTCAGATAAAATATTTTTTGAAAAAAATCTAATTATGTTTTAGAACGAAATGAATATGTCCTTTATTAAATCATTGCAAATTGCTGGTATTTAAAATAAACTTAATCGCAATAATATTTACGAATATCGTATTCTTAAATCACATATTTATCTATTCCTCAATAAACACATTTTTATGTATACCATTAAGCATAAAACAAGACAAATAAAATGGATTTATTTCGTTCTCGGTGAAAATATAAAAAGCATATTTTACGTATATGAAAGTCAAAAACAAGGGATTTCAACAAAGGTGTGAACTTTATTGGGCATTAGACTGGGAAGTGTGGATATTGCGCATCCATTTGTGCAATAAAACCTAACTTTGAAATAAAAAGAATGAAGAAACTTCCTATTATTCATAAATAAACTTCAAGTTGCATATTGCTACTTGAAACAAATTTTCAAAAAGATCTTTTAAATAAATAATTTTTTTTTTTATGGAAATTTTTCATATTTAGGAAGATTTATTTTAAGCATTCTTCCTATATGGAATTTTAACATTTAAGACAGTATTCCGTTAGAGACAGGTTTAGAGAGGACTTTTATAGAGTTTCATGTATTATTATGTCCGGATTTAGGAGCCACTTCCCGATTTTTTTTTCTTTTTCTTTTTTTTTTCTTTTTTTTTTTTTTTTTTTGTCTCCCAGTTCTACTTTTTGTGACACTCGACCTGACAACTCTAGTTTTCACATAGTTTGGCTTCATCTCATTGTGTTCATCCCGGTGAAATTTGTCGACATGCCTTCCTAAAGTTTTCCGATCAATCCCGTGTTCCTTTGCAGCCGCATGAGCATTTAACGTATCATGAACATATTTTAACCCTTTCAGGGGTAAGGAACCTTCGATACAAAAATGTTGAAATATTTGTCTGGTACCGTAGCAGATTTTACGAACAAATTTATTTGGAAATATGAAAAATGCTATATTTCACATACATATCAAATGGAAAAGATATTAGCAAGATTCTGGCGCCATTGTTGCATTTGGGACTTGAAACTAAGTTGTTTCATAAACATACCACTACCCCTGAAAGGGTAAAGACTGTTGCTTTCATACTTTCTAGTTTTTTTTCCACTGTTTCAGTTTAACTATTGTAAGAAATATTTAAATGGAAAAAAAGTTCCTATCAACTTTCACATTTATACACCATTAATTTTTTTCTAGCAGTGGATACTATAGCAATTTTTCACATCTTTCTTTAATCAGTTTTAAACATTTACCTTTCTATCACCCCATTTTGCTGTAGCTTTACAAAATAAATTTACATTATTTTTCATATATAAGCACTAACCTTTAATTATGCAGAGTGTATTATAAAAAGATTTCCAAAACCACTTAATTAAGGGATGCTTGAGCATTTGGTTGAACCCTCCCTCACAAAGACTTAGTCAAGCCTCCCCACATTGCCCTCTTTTTAAAGAATAGCACATTCTTATGTTCAGTCTACATAATTCTTATGTTCAGTCCAGTACAATCTTTATGCCTGGAATGAAAGCTTGATATTTCTGCATCACTTAAAACCTACTTACTTAAATTTCTATGATATATTTTATCTGAAAAAAGCTTACAGAATATTTCTAAAAGACACAACTTTTAGGTTGAAAACACTTCACGATTGATTTTTCCTCACCTGTTTTAATTATCTGCATGGAACAAAGACAATTATTTCAGCATTCCAGTAGCTTGGTCTGAAACCTATTGGCAAAACTATGAAATTCTTTAAATATGAAAACTGAAGGGTGTGCCAAGCCTCCCATTTGGTCAACCGTCCCTAGTCTCCCCTACATGTTCAAAACTCTGTGAGCTTTATCTTTAAAGTAAATGCGGTGTCTCAAAATGGTGATTTCTGTCACAGCGCATATGATCTCTAAGATATAGCTATATAGAATTTCATAAAATTCTCACGGAAGATATAAACTTTCTAAATGCACAGAATAATCTACTATTGAGTTCATCAAGTAAGAAAGTTAAAAAATATTACATTTTTATTTTTTAAAAAAGTATTACTATTTTTCTCAAGGCCAATCATTATATTTTTTTTTTCTAGTCTAGTTCATATTAACGAAATATTAAATATCTCCACAAAAAATATTTTGGCTGTGTCTACTAAATGAGATAATAACTGTATGAGATATAAAACGAGAAATACACGTAATGTGGATTTGTTTATTAACACGTTCACGCCGGCGCGGTGGGTCACTCTCGACTGTCTAAGATGTGCAAAGTCTCCGGCTTTTTGGATACCAGTATTTCAATACAGTAAATGTTGTTTTATCTAATTAGAACAATTGGGAGATTTAAAGGAACAACATATTCTCTAAAATAATAGTGGTGTAAAAAAGGACGGGGACTTGACAACTCTGAGACAGTCGAAATTAAATTCAAAAAAAGCAATTTAACGAATCACAACGGCCATTTGGAAAATGATTTTTTCAAAGTCTAAAATTTAAGGCATAAAAAATCGCACGGAGTTGATCATACATTACGTACGCCATGGATTAAACATTAATAGTGTTATTACTCGTAAAAATTGCAAGCGACAAAAATCGCATGCGACTCATCAGATTTCCTGAAACTTACGTATTATCCACATGAAACTTACATATTATCCAAGCATTTCATTGGCTTTTCGGGAAAAGGCCTTTCCATCGTCAGATTTCGTGTAAATCTCACGACCCATTTTAGATGAAATTTCATTCTTAAACTTCTAAACATCCCACAATATGACTTTTTACACCGTCGTATAGAGAAAAAAATGCCCTTTTAAATGCAATTTTTTTAAAGCTGTATCTCAATTTGTTTCTGAGTTATTAATTTTTTTTTGTAGGTTTTATTACTGTTTTGTCATAGTGGCAACAGAAGTATTCATCTCTGTTGAAAGTAAACGGAAAATACAAATTACTGTATAGACCAATCAGAAAACGAATAAATTGCGGAATTAACCAATAAAACTCTTCAGATATGCCTTTGATTTCCTACCCTGACGAGGACAATAACCATTTTTCCAAATGGTTTAAAAACTTTCTATGCATCCAGAATAGTTTTAAAGAATGTATCTTTTTTATGTGCGTTTAAAATTTTATATTCATAAGATAATTAGCGATAAGTTATTTCGTTCATGTTTATGTCCCATTTACATCTAATGTGTAGCTTAAAATATTACTGATTGAAAATTAAGTTTTGTATGAATGAAACAATCTTATTTTTTTTTTAGATCTGAATCCTTCAACTAACAGTACCAATTAACTAGATCAGAGAACCTCTATAATTTACAAATTATAAATTTAGGAACAAACACAGAATACTGACAATTAAGATGATGCTTAATGCCATTAGGTTTCAGCTGCAAAATTGGTAGAAAACGCAACATGGGTATATAACAGTGTTTGACTAAATTCAAAGCATGTACTAATTAATGTAAGTAAGGACAAGTATGTCGACCTAAATAACTATTTTTTGAAATCATGCCAATCAGTGTCCTCTAATTACACACAGAGAGAGATTATTAGAATTTATCCTACACCTCGGAGTTATATTAATAGACTTTACTGTAACAAAATGATACATTGTAAAATGTTAATAATTAGTTAATTCAACTCTTTGAAGTATCTGTAATTGCATGACTGCTTCTAATACATGTAGTATTTAAAACCACATCATTTAAACTGCAATTGTGTCAGAAATTAGTTC